>WIGM01000121.1:0-78324 GCA_014235935.1 Colletotrichum musicola
TGCAAAAGCGCGCGTTGCGACACAGCTGCGATTGGCTACGAGGCATTGGCCACTGGGAGTGGAGAAGTGACAAACCATCGAGCCGCTGAGTCGGGGTTGATACACCACTCACGTTTCGAAACGGACACACGATGTAGTCACGGTAACTTGAGCCGCCAAATTGTATGACGGCCTGTTCTATTCTTGAGTAGTTACAAGGGTCATTTATACAATCGAGGCTCCCCACGCTGGGGGTTCAGTCAGATCCGAGCGGGAAATCTCATGTATCCATTATACCTAAAACTCCTACGACTCAAGCTAGGGACGGACGACAACAGGGATGGACAGTGATAACAGTGGTGGGAATTTTAGCTAACCTGGAATGCTAAATACTTATAGCGATGCGTCTTTCTGGGCAGGCACGGATGGTGGGTACAGTTGCTAACAATACAGTAATACTTTCCATTTTAATCGCTTTTATACTTGGGTGACAGAAAGTCTATTTCCTCGAAGAGTAGGTAGGTGCTGGACTTTCGTAGGGCAAAAATCCAGGCGGCTTAATTTTATTTTTTCAAAGCTGAGCATTACGTTCTCTCCCTCTGACTTTCTTCTCTATTGCCTTATGTACAAGGGGAGAAAAACAAAATTTCGAGTCCGATTTTTCAACTGGGCGTTCGACTGCAATTATTACAATCAGAAGGGATCTCACTATAATAGGTACCTACCTATTATTACCTGCCCAGCACCACACCCAGTGGGGCAAACGTGTCGCAGGCCCGACCAATCAGAACACTGGTAGCCACACCTCCGACGACTTTTTTTTCCCTTCTCCCAGGATGGCTTCCGAAGATGAGCCCAACCTACAGACGATAGCCATGGCTCGAATAAGTCTAAGAAATGGCCTCGACCGCGATGTTTATCAAATTGTCAAAAAGATTGAGGCCGAACGCGAGTCGAACGATGACGGCAAGCAGAGGAAACGTCGGAAACTGACCGTAACGGAGATCTACGAAAGCATCAAAAGGTCGAATAGTAGCTTAAGCAGGCAAAAGCGAAAACCGCTTGAAGATGCCATCGAAAGAGTACTGGATTTTCGGAAGGAGGAAGAGCAGGAGGCTGAGGATAGCGACGACCTATTGGAGGCTGCGGAAGAGGCCGAGAAGGCATTTAAGGTGAACCCCCCCTCTCCGGTGTGCTGTGGGCGACCGACCAAGATTCCTAACCTTTCCGCAGCGCGAAGAACGGTCTTTGCTCAATCGTCAGATGACAAAGCACTGGAATATAAAGCCGGCGGCAGTGACGGCGGTGACGGCCGAGGACGAGGGAAAGAGCACGAAGAAGCGTCGTCTTTCCATCGAACCCGAGGCTGGTAACGGCGCCATCAGTGACGCTTCGGCCATTGTTTCGTCAAAGACGACGACCAATGCGGTCGCTTCAGATGTCCCAGCCAAAAAGACACTCAAGCCCAGCAAGTATGGTCCTGAACAGATCCCCCCGGGTTCTGTCGCTCTTGCTGGTGTCGATGTGGTATTAGAAGAGCTGAACCGCTGCGTGTTTGCGAGGATCGAAAAGCCAGAGAACTTCATTCCCTTTGGCAAGCAACCTGTTGGCGTCATCATATCTGGCCCACCGGGCACCGGCAAACAGTCCCTTGTTCGATTTCTATCCTGGGAGACAAGAACGCCGATTATCTCTCTCGGCCGATACCTGACTGAAACAAGGTCGCCGGATAAGGTCAGCAAGGTTATGACGGATGTTCTAGATGAGGCGAAGAAACTTGCTCCTTGCGTTGTTCTGATCGAGAACCTCGACAAGTATATGGCCAAACCGGGCAATAACCACAGCGATTTTGCCCAAGAGGTCACCACGCAGCTCCAGTTGAATCTCCAACGCCTGCGGGAATGGGAAGAAGGCGATCGGCGCATTGTGATTGTCGGCACGACAAGCAAGCCTGAGCTCATCGACCCCTCGTTGAAGAGGTCTGATTACTTTGCCCGATCCATTACCGTCAATGTGCCCGACACCGTCGCCAGGGAGGAGATCTTCCGTGTCCACACGAGAAATCTCGATATCCCTTCCGACGTCGATTTCAAGGCTCTCGCGGTTCGCACGCACGGGTTCGTGGGCGCAGACATTCGTGCAGTGGTTGATGATGCAAACTACAAGGCCGGCAACCGTTACTTGGATATGGAGTACGTCGTGGCGAAGAATGCCGCCCAGACGGAGAGAATGGAGACGGACGGCGATAGCGATGGGAACCGGGTTAAATATCTCGAGGACGGGCGTCGACAGTGGTACGACTACGTCAGAGACCCCTCTTACATCAACAAAACCCGCGTCCAAGTTTCCCACCAGAATTTTCTCGACGCCATCGCCGAGTACACCCCCTACTTGCGTCGGGAGGGCTTCTCCTCCATCCCCAGCACGACTTGGTCCGAGGTTGGCGCCCTCCACTCCGTCCGCGCCGCGTTCCAGGTCTCCATCGTTCGTCGCATTAAGGAGCCCCTCCTATTCCAGAAATTCGGCAAGCAGCGTCCCACGGGCGTGCTCCTCTTCGGTCCTCCCGGTTGCGGGAAAACGCTCGTCGCCAAGGCCGTGGCCAACGACGCCCAAGCAAGCTTCATCCTCATCAAGGGCCCCGAGCTACTCAACAAGTACGTGGGCGAGTCGGAGCGGGCTATTCGCGAGCTGTTTACCAGAGCCAAGTCCTGCGCGCCATGCATCCTCTTCTTCGACGAGATGGACTCTCTGGTGCCCAAGCGTGAGAACACCACAACCGAAGCTGGAGCCCGGGTTGTCAACGCCCTCCTTGCGGAATTGGATGGAGCCGGAGAAAGAGGCGAGGTCTATGTCATCGGCACAAGCAACAGACCAGACATGATTGACCCAGCTGTGCTGCGCCCGGGACGTTTGGACAAGCTACTGTTCGTTGATCTTCCTACCGAGGATGAACGGGTAGATATTCTGCGGACTATCGTACGCAATGGCATCGGCGGTACGGAAGGGGACGAGATTGAGGCCATCGCACGAGACCCTCGATGCAAGGGGTTCAGCGGTGCCGATCTGTACGGTTTATATAAGAACGCAATGGATGCGTGTATCCTGCGATACGAGGGCGGCGAACCTGCGCTTATTCGCGAGGATTGGGAGGCTGCGTTGCTCCAAACGAAGCCCAGTGTCTCCAACGCGGAAGTCTACAGGAAAATAGCTGCCACGCTGCATCACCAGAATTGAGATCACCACAACTAAGAGACCTAGATAGAACTGTCGAATATTGCAATGAGAGGCCCTATGTACCAGCTATTCACCCACTGTCTCCTTATCGTTTCCCTGTCGTCCGTCCTTTTGCTAGTATTCCTACTTCTTATACACGAGCGACAGTGATGGACGAAGGACTGGTGGCAATTGAATACAGTGCTTTGTGCTATAGCTCTTTCATCACAAGAACGGGCTATGCAAGAAGGCACGAGGCCGCGTTGCAAGAAATGAAGCCCGGCGTATCAAACGCTAAAGTCTATAGGAAAATAGCCGCCGCCCTGTATCAACAGCGTTCGTGGATAGAAATAGACATCAAAGTTGTCAAGCAGCCGTAACAGGCTCCAAAGGCCCCTATACCTGTATAAAAGGGATGACCCACCCCTACCCCTTTCGAATATATCAAGCCGTTCCTTCCTGACAACGACTTACCGGAGTCTTTTTAGACGTACGTTAGTCAGTCCGCGCCGCCAAAGTCTAAATGAACGCTCTGACGTTTATACTGCTATCTTCCAGATGTCTCCTTGTGATCCGTCTCTTTACTAATGCTGCTCCTTTAAACCCTCGCGACGGTGATAGACAGATAGGACTGGGTACAGTTAAATCAGGCGTCTTGTTCTATAGTTCTTTGTTATAAGAACAGGCTATAGAAGAATCGGTATAGAACTATACTACGCCCTAGCAGTTCACTTACTACGAGATGAGTTTGGAACACCCGCCCGCTTACATCATAAGAAGCATAATCGCATCATTCCTACTTTTTGGTCAAGAACCAGGAACAACAGAAACGATAGGGATGACAGCAATCACAGGGGCAGACAGGGACAGCAGGGACGGACAGGGACAGTGGGGACGGACAGGGACAGCAGGGACGGACAGAGACAACAGGGACGGACAGAGACAATAGGGATGGACAGGAACGGCTACCAAATAGAGCTATCTATCTCTCTGATCCCGAGACTGTAAGTATAAGACCTGGAGGACCTAGATAATTATCGCAATTTCACTCCACTTCCAAAAGCATAGTCTAGGCTTTTCAATGAGCGAGACGTAATCAGAAGATAAGCAACATCATAACTACACTGTTTCGTACTTGTATAACTAAACGCAGAGCCAAATGATGGGTACATTTGGGTTTCTGATCTGTCGGGCTGAGGTCAAGTACACTGAGTGTTACGATGGCCAGCAATGCGGCTTATCTTGAAGACGTGGGTAGTCTTTATACATATCCCTTGGGACATTCCTACTTCAGTTGCACCGGGCAAGGCGTTCACATCAAAAGGAGAGATGCAATCTATCTGCTGAATGTGCCTACGTAGGAAGCTTCTACGACTACATCGGCGATTGGCCGGGTTTGTATAGCTTTTTTTTTCTTTTTGTTCAAGTCCTCCACACGTCGTCACCTCCACTCGTCGCTGGGCAGTTCCACGAGAACCACAGGTCTCTGAAGGTATGCGGTGTGTCCGAGAACCCTCCGCCTCGTTTTCCGTTGCCAGATCAATGAAAGAAAAATATCTCGGCCCTGTCTGTATCGAAGGGGCCGAACAACGGCAAACGGTTATCCTGCAATCATCAGGTCATCTATCCATGGTATCACTACAGAATGAGCGGGCTGCAACGGGCCGCAGAGCCAGGGATTGGCGAGTCGTGCTCGGCTCCGTGACGCATGGCTTCTGGTCAGAGCCCGTAGAGCGCCCACTCATCGAAATCGGGTTCTTGTTCCTTGGAACCCCCTGACGTCTTGTCCACGTTCTCGGAGTCCCAGGCCGGGGCATACTCGGTTCGTAACTCTTGGGCAAGTCACAACTCGTCGTCCTCCAGCTCTGACGGCTTGAGGAGACCGCCGACCTTGCCTCGGCGCTCGAGGTCCGCCGCCTTGGCATCCCGCTCTTGCTGCTCCTTCTCCACCAGGAAAAGTTCGGCGTTGTCACCAGCAAACTCCTTCAGGGAGATGAGGAAGTCACGCAGGTTGAGGCGGAACTTGTCGTACGTGGTGTTCAGCGAGAAAAGTCCCTCGACAAACGTCTGGATTTGAGCACTGCGAAGTGTCAGCACGCACCACAAAATACACGCAAGACAGGCTCGTCAGGGGCAAGGGACTTACGGCTGCAGGTTGGGGAAAGCACCACGAAGAAGATTGGCCACAAAGTTCGCGAGGAATTCCTTGTTGGAGGTACCAGCCGCCGCCTGGTCGGGACTGTAAATCGGCCCCTGAATCTTGGACGCGGTGCCGTCGGCAGGCTGCACGAAGTAGAACATCCTCATCAGAACCATGGACTGTGTCTTAAAACCAGCCTTGTGATCACTGTCAGTGAGCACGAAGAACACGTCTTGCAGGATGGTGATGAAGAACTGCTGGAAGAAAGCATTGGAGGTCTGGACATCCGTCTTCTCCGCGATGTTGTTGATAAGCTCGAGGCACATGTTAAGACCCGCAGCCTCAACGTCGCGGTTATCGTGCTTGAAGGCCCAGGAGCAGGAGTCGATGACGAACTTGAACTGGCGGTTGTCCAGTTTCAACAGTGCTGGGAAAGTTAGTAGTCATCCCCGGCACGTTGGACGATGGTGTACATACCAGGGAAGCAGTGGAGGTTGATCGCGCGCAACAGGTTGAAGAACTCCACGCGGTGCTCCGGAAACTCGGAAAAGTCCTTGTTGATCATGTCCAGGGTGCACTCGAAGACGTTCTCCATGATGTTGGGCACCTGGTCCTCCATCAAAGCAGAAAGCTTAGTGATGATGGCGGACATTGCCTTGAGAACCTCGGCATCGCGAGCTCCGGCAACGTTGCGGTTGTAGTCGACGAGCACAGATTCCAGCAAGGGTGGCACCATCTGCTGGCGCACGGACTGCAGGTCTTCCGCCTTCTCCACGTACGTCTCAACGAGCTTCAGGATTTCCTTCTTGATGGTGCGCAGGCCTCGGACGTTAGGCATCTTCGTCGCAATTTCACCTGGGGCGTTGTTGTCAGTAGAGTCTCGCTCTCAGCGCCGTCGGTACATACCCTGCTTTTGGACAGCCTCGGAAATCAGTTCACTAGTCGCACGGTACATCTGCAACATGTCGAGGAAGATGCGGCCAATCTGAGGGTAAAAGTACGGGCCAATGGAAGAGCATGCTGAAACATTCGTCTTCATGATGTTGCCAATGACTTTGATCGTCTCGGCGTCCTGGAGAATGACGGGGTTCATGCGGGCCTGCTTGATAATCTCGTCCCAAGCGGCGTTGGGGATAGCCATCAGATCGCTGAGGAGACGCTCCTGCTGGTGCTTGTTGCCCTGGGCAGCAACCATGTAGCCACAGGCCTCGTAGAAAGTGTGGACCTGTTGAGGGGACAGATCGCAAGTGATCTTGTGCATGTTGCGGACAATTTCCTCGATGAAAGGCTCCTGCTCGCTGGGCTGGAGCGCGACAAAGTGGCGGCGACATTGTCTCGCAATCTTGATGAACGTGTCACAAGCCATGTCCTGAACACCTGCAACCAGTCAGTATAAACGAAGGAGGTCAAGGCCGCAGTCGCAACGTACCCTCGTGAGACTCGTGCATGAACTCGAAGAGCTTGTTAACGACAGTCTTGAGAAACTTCCAGTGAGCCTTCAAAAACCGCGGGTATTGTCCCACGATGTACATAATGTTCGAGGCGACGACAGCTTTGTTATCTTTGCCACGCTTCATTTCGGTGAGACCTAGAAGATCCTTGATGACGGTAACGAGGAAACGTTTCTCAGTCTCCTCGTTCATTGCAAGGGAAATGGAGCCAATAGCCCAGCACAGCACGTTGCAGTTGTGCCATGACCACTCAGTGCCGTCGACCTGACGGGCTAGCTTCTCCGTCATGATGTTCTCGGTATCGACGACGTCCAAGTGAGTCAGGTACACCAAACATTCCCTGATTGTCTTATACAGCTGGACTGTATCGCTCTCCTTGACGAACTCGCGCACGATCTCTCCTTCATCGTTCTCAACGATGAGGACCTCCTCGGGACGAACCATCTTCTCAATCATGACTGTACGGAGGTTCGACAAAACCTCATTGTACTTGTGCTTGCGAAGCGGGTAGTTGTTGAGCATTGTGGGGTGGGGCGCACCAGCTCCCGTGATGCCTCCAGCCATCCCGCCGAGGGGGTTCAGTTCGGTCATGGGGAGCTGCTGCATCTCCTCGAAGAGCTCCTGGACCAACTTAAGCCAGTAGTCGAGACAGATCTTGAAGATCTCGCGATCGTCGATCTGGGATATGCGAATCAGGTAGTAGTGACCGTGGGTAAGGAAGTCCCGGTTGGGCAAGTTCTCGATGAGCTACACGCTGGTTAGTAAGTGCACTAGGACTCCAAGGACGGCCAGCATCTCACATTCAGGTGCATGCCGAAAAAGTTGCACAGGAAGAGGGCCAGGTTCTGAATGAATTCCTGGTCCCTAGAGTTGCTGTTGGGGTACGTCGACTTAAGATCAAGGGTAATCGGGATGATGCCCGCGATGGTGGTCAGGACCTCGGTGAACATCTTGACCAGTTGCTCGTCGTATGAATTAGGCTGTCCGGGCCCACCGGTCTGCAGACCGCCAATCTCTGTCAGGCACTGCAAAGTGACGTTGCGAAACTCGGGAACAGACAAGAACCGCGTGCGCAGGGTGTCGATCAGGGGGGTCTCGAAGATGTAACCGAGAGGGATCCAGTTGCAGAAGCGCAATAATGTCTCGAGGGTAGCCTTGACCAGGCTGGGCTGGTCGGCAGTGTTGAGGACCTCCTGGCAGAGGGTGAAGATCTGGGAAAACTCGGCGCACATGGTGGTCTTGAGGTTTCGGGTCTTGGTGGACGTCATCTGCTCGGCGGAGTAATCGAAGACCTCCTCGGACAGCAGGCGGAGAATAACCATGTTGTTCTCGCAGATAGACAGGCTCGAGTGGCACGACGTGATGATCTCGTTGATGAAGGTCGGCCAGTTGTGGGGCCATTCTTGCTTCAGGATGGAAATCAGGACCAGATTGAGCTTGTTGAGCAGGGTGCGCTCAGCCTTCATCGACTCTTCGGAGCTGGAGCACTGGATGATGAACTGCACAACGAAGTTGCGGATTCCTAGACTGGTCAGTCGCCGGGCAGAACCATGGTGTGCAGACTCTCCAAACCTTGACATTGATCTCTGGGGAGAACCTTCCATCTTGTCATGATCACATTGTCGAGCACCTGCAAGCCCAAGTCTATATAGACCGTCAGCTGGTTGTGCCCTGGCGGGTTGGGTTGGGTTGGGTTGGGACTCGGCGCAAGACGTACACTTCGTTTGGGGGTAGGTTGCTTCGGAGAGGATCTTGTCGACGAGAAGCCAGGCATCTTGGTCTTCTTTGAACTGTACAGGCACAAGTAGTTAGAAGCTGAAGCCATGGGCAGAAGCAGGGGAGGGAGCAGTGGCGTACCTGGTTGAGTGCAGCTTGCGCTTGCTTTTGCTGTACATCACGAAATGGTCGGTCAGTCTCGGGCCAAAAATCTCAAACCAGCGGGGGTGGAAAAAGCTGCGCACCTGTTCGCCACGGCCCTCGTAGAAGGAGCGGACGAGGTCGTCCAGCTCCGGGATCGTGATAGCCATCGCGGGTGGTGCGGTACGGCGGGCGGGGGGGGGGGGTGGTGGAAAGCAGTCGATCTCGATCGCAAATACGCAGCGGGTGAGGGGGAGGCAGTGGTTCGCAGGCTCGCTCTCTTGCGGGAGGAGGGGACGGGGAAACGACAGAGAGCGCGGCGCAAAGGTGCGGTGGGGGCGCTGCGGCTACGGCGAATTCAGCAAAAGACGAGGTCGACTGGTGCTCGCGAGGAGGAGTTGTGCAATGGAAGAGAAAAGGAAAGAAGAGAGAATAGTGGGAGGTGAGGAGACTCTGCCTGGCGTGAAGGCGAGGATAGATTGGTTATTCAGAGAGCGAAAGAGGCGGATGGCGGGGGACAACCAATTTTGTCAGCCGCCCGCTAACTCCACCAGCCACAGGTATCAATACCTCCCGTCACCGTCCACTGGATTGGACCGGGGCATGTCCACGGGTGCCTCTAGGCTAAGCGACCCGACCGACAGCGCCGGGACTGCCTGCTGGCTGCTGGGCCAGCACACCCACCCGTGGGCCGCGAAGCTTGGGCCGGACCATTGAAGAAGACGTTCTCTCCCGTCCGCCCCGTCTGCGTTTCCTAGGCATCTTGACATCCTGAGGTTGCGAGGTACCTCGATCAGGTAGGCAAGTAATTAGTTAGGTAGGTAATAATCACCTCACCTTGCCTACCATGTCAATAGTTGCATGTTACATTCCGTTTTTCAGGTGCTATATAAGTTATCTTATATAATTACATTAATCAGAGTCATCACTTGAACGTAAGGCAACTTCGAAGGCAGCTTCCAAGGTAGTTAGTTGCAGTTTAGGTACCTGGGCCTTGATTGCACAAAGTATCTTCACGTTGGAGGCTCCTTCCCCTCTTTTCCGCCTGCAGTCACCTGGCGCGGTGAACCCTGCGAGGAGCCTGGAGCCTGGAGCCTGGAGCTGACCGACCTGCTGGTTGTCCAGCCTGCCAATAATCAGAAAGAAAAAAAGGTAAAATCACCCGAGCAATGAAGCGCGTCATAGGTAACTCACCTCACTCACCGTGCCCGACCTCGGGGACACCTCGGCACAGAGGTCTGCACGTATACTTACACCGGAACATGAATGGCCAACAACAGTAGAAGCGCCAACTACACGCCGCAACATCGATACTGTTCACCCGGTTGTTCCTCTACACCACAAACGTAGCTATTCAAGTCACAGGCACATACATACATGACTGGCAATCACGTTTCCAGCCCGCTGGCTTCCGCCCCACCTTTTCGGCGATACAGTTCCCAATACAGTTCACGGTGTTGTTGATATTTAATACTCAGGGAAGGTTCCAGGCAATTCGTTGGACCACAAATTGCCCAGGACGACAGTAGTTGCATGCGGCCAATCTGACGGACAGCATGACCAGCATGTCGCAACTATATTCTGCAAAACATACATCAATCTTCATGACGGGCCGCGGTCGCAGTCTCGCCCATGCCTTCCAAACCAACAAAGGTAAGGCGACATTTCATCTTTCAAGATGATTGCCCGGCATTAGGAAGGAAGACAAATGCTACAGTCCAGTCCAATCATTTCCAGCGCTGGCTCCCAGCCTCATCAAACGTTCTATACTCTATCATGTCCAATTCAGACGAATCATATTTCATGTTTTATTGCAGAGCCGGTCAAGTAAAATCCAGTCACCAATTTGATTGTGCATTCTTTGTCATGTTCTATTCTTCGACTCCTACGACTTCTGGTAGCCAACCTCTGTGAGACTGTCCTGCAGCGCCTTGATGGCGTTGTCGATATCCTTTCGGTTGGGATCCGTCTGCATGCTTCGTCAGCTTCGTCGCCTCCCGGCTGAGTACGACCATTACTTACCACACTGACACCCATGTGTCCGAAACGGATGTACTTCGGCGCAATCTCCTTGTGAATGCCACCAGCAAAAACGATACCCTTCTTGGCCAGGCTTGGCAGCAGCTCGGTGGCCTTGACGGTCTCGGGGAGATAGATGGCAGTCATGCCGTGGGCCTGGTCCTCGGGCTTGCCGGCAACCTGCTTCAGACCAAGGTCCGCCACGGCCTTCTTGACCTTATCGGAAACTTCCTTGTGTCTGGCGAACCGCTCAGACAGAGGGCGAGCGAGGATCTGGGTGAGCGAGGTGTGGAGGGCGTGGATCAACTGAGGAGACGGGGTCGCGAAGTAGGAGGGCTTCTTGGCCTCGTAATTTTGCATAACTGAACCGGTCAGCAACCATTGAGACCGCGGCAGGTGTCGGCTCGAAACTCACTGTGAGTCCAGTTCTTGAAAGACGCGAAGTAGGACGCAGGCGGGGTCTTGCGCTCACTGAAGGCCTTCATGGCCTTGCCGCTGAACATAGATATCGACAGACCGGCAGGGACGCCGATGGCCTTCTGAGAGGCGGTGATGACACCGTCCAGCTTCCACTCGTCGAACTTGATTTCCTCGACGCCCACACTGCACACACCATCGACGACGATGAGGGTCTCGGGCGACACCTTCTTGACGACGGCAGCCAGGTCCTTGAGCTCGCTCAGCACGGCGGTGGAGGTGTCGACGTGGGTGACGGTGAGCAGCTTGTACTTCTTCTCGGACAGGGCCTTCTCGATCTCGGGCAGCTGGGGGCGGGTGCCGACGGGGGCTCTCAGCTCGGTGACGTTGGCGCCGTAGGTCTTGAAGCAGTCGGTAAAGCCGTTGCTAAAGTAGCCGGTGGCCAGCACGAGGACGTCCTCGCCGGCCTCGACGAGGTTGGCGGCGACTAGGTCCCATCCCAGGGTGCCGGATCCAGAGATGACGAAGGGCTGTGACTCGGGGTTGGTGGTCTGGAAAAGCTGGCGCAGCATGGACAGAGTCTCGCCGAATGTGTTGACGAAGCCGGGGCCGACATGGCTCTCACTGGAGGCATTGACATCGCAATCAGCAACATGTACAATCACAGCACGGGGAAGAGACAAGCGGGGCTCCACTCGGGAATGGCTGAGGTGGTCCGGACCTGTAGTGGCTCATGGCCTGGAGAACGGCATCGTCGAACTCAATGGGGCCCGGGATGAGCAGGGTCGGGTGTGGTGGCTGGGCAGACATGGTGGACAGTCGGCGTTGTTGCTGCTGTGAAAGACGGTGGTTGATGAGAAAGGGAAGCCGATCGATTGGGTGTCCAGTTGAGAACGAGGGGTGGACTTACAGGAGTTGAAGTAGTTTCCGGTTCGGTTTGTCGCAAGTGCCTCGAGATGAGAGATACCCGGGCCGATGAGGGGTTGTTTAGGTTGTGGAGGGGCATTTTCCCCTCTGCCAATCTGCGGAGAGGGAGCGGGAGCTGGAGCCGTCTGAGGGGTGCGTGCATGTGTGCCTGTGGCGTTAGAGGACCGGAACGTAAGCCGAGCGTCGTTTTCAGACGGGAGGGGGAACCGAGAACGGGTTTGGATCGGGGAAAACGACGAGCCCTTTGAAAGATGCTACGCTTACAATTGTTGCTCAGGTTATTCCCCTGGCAGCGGGATAAGTAGAAAAGAGGAGAACGGGTTTAACGAAGAGCGGAAATCGGAACTGGAGCTCCTGATGGGCCTCCTTTTTTTCTTCTAGTTTTGCTTAGCAAAAAGCAATTGAGCACGAAATGGCCTCTTGTAATCCCTGCCTTTTTAGTGTTTTTGCGTTGTCAATGGCTCAGAGCCTGTCTAGTAGGGGACACAACAAACCAAACAGTCGGTGTCAAGTCAACAAGCTGGGTCAGTCTGGAGGTATTTCGGCGTTCGAGTCAGGGGAGATGCCGTAGTCTTTGGGGTCGGAAAGTGGAGGTCTCCGTTCAACTACAGCAATAAAGGGCAGCGACCAAAGCCTGAGAGGAAGTGGGATGGGACGAGCTTCGTTTACGTAGAAGCACGAGACTTGGCGGCAGACACCGGACGATATCGGCGGTCTCCCGAAGCCAGGAGTATCAAGCACCGAGACCTTTCCTGAACGGGTGCACATCCGAAGTTGCTCCTCAGTCATGGTGATAGTGGAGCACGGAACCGGAGGTGATGTGGCGCCAGTTCGCGAGCCCCACTCACCCGGGCAACCGTTACATCAATTGTGGCTGAGAAGGAGGTGGCTCCAATCCAGTGTCCCGGGCGCCCCACTGCCCGCCTCCATGGTCATCGTGCACCGCGAGCTCCGACCGTGAGCTGCCTACCTAAACTACCACTGTACCGAACCTCACCAGCCTAGCCGCGCCGAGATTGTTACGTTGCTCACCGAGCTCTCGGATCAGCCCGACCACCGTCGCAGAGGCATTTTTGCTCCCAGCATCGTCCCGTTACCAGCCCGTATCTGAAGACAATCCGCTATAGCCGATAGCTCCTCCAAATCGGCCGCGCAACTGCCCAGCCAGCGTCCTTCGCGCCGCTGTTGCGACTCCATCATCGCCCCGAACATCGCAAGCTACACATCGCTACACCTCCAACATGGCCTTCTTAATACTGGTTATCGGAGATCTGCACATCCCCGACCGCGCCCTCGACATTCCGCCAAAGGTAAGCATGCGCTTCTCCGGTCATCCCACTCCCGCCGCCCCATGCTGCTCGGAGAGCTGCTCGGAGAACTATTCTCAACTAACACCAAGTCGCGCCGCACAGTTCAAGAAGCTTCTCGCCCCCGGAAAGATTGGCCAGACCCTATGCCTGGGTAATCTGACGGACAAGCATACATACGAGTACCTGCGCACCATCGCCCCGGATCTCAAGATCGTCAAGGGTCGCTTCGACGTTGAGGCCACGAGCCTGCCCCTCACCCAGGTCGTCACTCACGGTTCCCTGCGCATCGGCTTCCTCGAAGGCTTCACCCTCGTCTCCAACGAGCCCGACCTGCTTCTCGCCGAAGCAAACAAGCTCGACGTCGATGTTCTCTGCTGGGGCGGCACCCACAAGTTCGATGCCTTCGAATACATGGACAAGTTCTTCGTCAACCCCGGTAGCGCAACCGGGGCTTTCACCGCCGGATGGGGCAAGGATGGCGAGGAGCCAGTTCCAAGTTTCTGTCTGATGGACGTACGTGTTATGACCTCTTGTGGCCTCCATTGCTGGACAATGGTTTGCTAACTCCGCCGACAGGTACAAGGGATCTCCTTGACTCTATACGTCTACCAATTACGCAAAGACGACAAGGGAAATGAAAATGTTGCGGTCGAGAAGGTGACATACACCAAGCCGGTGGAGCCGTCCGCCGCATCATGAACGGAGACATGACGATCAGAGAGGTATGATGTTGACGCTCACAAAAGGGGAACTCCAGCCGTCGACGGCTGGTTGTCATGAGTAAAGACCACACAAATTTAGGCGAATGATGATCATTATAATAATATCAGTTCCAGCCAACCATGACTTTGAGCTTCGTCTCTCGACCATTTCTTCCATATGCGCAGAAAAACCTATGGCTGTCCCTCTTGTTATTCAGACAGTGAAGTCCGCCCTACTACGCCGCATAAAAACATTAACCAAACAAGGGGTGGTATTTGCGAACGTGTCCAACTCCAGAAACACCAGCGCTTGTCATCCATCCGTTGGGTATGTGGTGGTCATTACAACATCATGCTTCTCCTCCTTCTCACTGAGACTCTCGATCCTGCGTCCTGCAGCTCGCCGCCATCTAGGCTCTCAAAGCTGCTATCTTCTGAGCCTTCAACGTCTACACGAGACCTCTTGGGTAGCGCCATTGATGCCCTTTTCCTCGAACTGCTCGCTCTAGGGCGTCCGCTTACTTCCGACTCGTCTATTTTGAAGTCTTCTTTCACGACGGACGAAAGCCGCCGCGATGACTTGCTTTGACGTTGTGGCAGTGCGTTCTCCTTCGATTCGGCGGTGCTGGGCCGGTTGCTTCCCGGGGTCGAGCTGATGAAGTCGTAAGGGTCAACCTCCCTATCGGGCGACGGAGTGGGGTGGCCGCTGTTGACTTCACCCTGGGGATCAGTTTGGGCCTGGCGAGCAGATCTTTCTGCTTCGGTCTCAGAGATCGATCTCGACATCATTGATGACGACCGCTTTTTCCGCTCTGGCCTTGACATGATAGGCGCTCGCTCCCTTAGTTGCAGCTCGTCAGAACTCTCCAGTCTTCGAGGTGATGTTGTGGGGGACGAAGCCGCGACTGGCAAGTGCCCCCACGTGTCGCCGTCGTTGGATTCGCGTTTGTCCGCCACTGTCGCGTCTGGCGTGGCATTATCCGACTTGGAGCTCCCACCTCTTTGGAGGTATCTTGTTTGTCCGGACACTGCGTCATAAAGCTCCTTCGTAGGGCGCCTCATCTTGTCGCGCAAGTTCGGCTCGGCGTAGCTGATAGCAGATCGGGCTCGTCGGCTTGGTCGCGATGTCTCGCCTTGTGACGATATGTCGGCGGGAGGGGGTGTATCTCGAACACTAGGGAGACTCATCCTGGACGTCAGCTCTGGGGATGCCGGAGACATCAGAGCGGCCTCCACAGGGACAGGTTCCGTGCTCGGAAGAATATCAACAGCCGGGGTAGGTGATGACAGATTTTCAATCGTCTCTTCAGTCGGAGGCTCCGCATCGGTGTCGGCAGTGACTTCGGCTTCCCTGATCTTCTGGGCAGCCCTTTCTCTTGCTGCTCTTGGCTTTGGCTTGTCAGCCACTGCTTTGCCCTCGGCCGCAGCAACCTTTGTATTCTTGATCGGAGAGGTCACATCGTCGTTTGTGCTTTTGGTGGACAAGGGCTTCCTCGGGTTTGCTGGCGCTGACAGGCGTTCTCTTGCTTCCTTCCGCTGGTTGGTCAATTCCTTCAAGCTCTTCGCGTTCTGCAGTTCACGTCCGATCACTGGCCTCTCCGCATCATGTCTTGATCTTGGTGTGTCGGTGGTTTTCTGGCTGGTCTTGCTGGTATCTTCTCCGACACTGTATTTCCTTTTCGAACCGGCCTTGGCGGACACCTGAGGGACAACTGGTGGCAGAATGGGAGTCTCCTTGGGGCGTCGCTTTGCTTCAACTTCTTCGGATTCGATTTCAGGTGTGGGGTCGGGGCGAACGTGGATATTCTTCTCGGTTCTCGTGGCGGGCCTGGCTGCTGCGGGGGGTGGAGGCGGTGCCGGCGATGGTGACAGCGATAGCGACGGCGAGGTAGCTGGGGAGCCAGGAGCAACGGTATCTAACCTTGCGGTCTCGACTGATTTGCTGGGAGACCCAATGTTGACAGACTCGCCGTCAACGAATCGCGAGATGGGCGGAGGGCCAAGCTCGGGGGAGTCGGTCGTGTCGGTCGTATCTGCAGCTTCAGAACACAGAGCCAAGATTTGTTCGCGACTGTGCAGTGTGTCAGCAACAGTATACCATACCATGAAGCTCCTTTCCAAAACTCACTCTAGAGTTGCTCTGGGATATGACTTGTTTTCGGCAATAGGTGGCAGGCGGCCTTCCTGCAGCGCTCGGGCCTCCGTGTCCTTGATGAACTCGCGTGGCGGACGTCTTTCAGGGGGGCTGCGAGGAAGGCTTGCCCTCGTTGATCTTCCTCTAGGGCTGGCATGTCGTTTCGTGGGAGGTTCTTGGCCAAGACTGGAAAGAGCTGATAGGCAGTCCATCAGTTGTGCTTCAACTCTGGCCCTAACGTCCAGGGCATGGTCGGCGATCCTCCGGGCATTATTGTTCTCCAGCTCGGTTTGCAGTTCAATGATTTTGCTGTTCAGTGACAGATTCTCGGACATGAAGCGCGCATAGTCTGCTTCTAGGTTGCGAATTTTGACCAAGTGAGCAGCGTTGGCCTTGGCGAGATCCCTATTCTGCCTCAATAATTTCCTGCGTACTGCAACCGTAAGTCAGCTGATGAAAGGGGCCGACCACGAAAAAGGTGAACATACGCGTGTCGATGCTATCTGCAGATACCGGAGGTTCGTTCAGTCGAGCCATGGTGCATCTCGGACGGGTGTGAGTGCGGCGGAAGTGTGACGATGCGAGACTCGAAGATGGAAGGGCGAGGAGCGAAGCGAAGCTCAATACGGAGGAGGCTGGGACAGTGACGCTGGGGGTCTGAGTGGGAGAAAATTTACTGGAGTCTGCTTTATTTACAATTGTCCTAATATGGACTAGTGTAAACAAACGTGCAGGGTGGAGAGGTTGCTGGGCGCGTGCTCGCATGGGCCACCCCCCAACGCACGCTGCCCAACACAAGTAGCTGGGTATTCATCAAGCGCAGTTCTTGCATGTGCATAGTCTCCGAACTTTCGTGTGACAGACGAATTCAATACACGACTCTATGACGGCAGCGCAGTTGCAAGACGCCCTATGTACATGACGACGACGCCTTACTTATAAGAGCACAGAAATCGGTCAGCGCAACCCATATCAAAATGTCGTTTCCTACCAGATCGCTCTCAACTCGACTTCCCGGCGCGGGGTCTCAGGGCACTTCATCGACCGGCCCGTCGCCGATGCTGGTTGCTCGAATCGCGGAGAAGAAGGCGGAGCTGGAACACCTGAAAGAGCTGCGGGACCTGAGCGCTGCCGTCGCTGGCCAGATGGAGGCACTGGAGCAGAAGCTGTCGACGCTATCAGATGGAACGGAAGGTAGGACATGAGGGACCTTCCAGTGCGTTACGGCTCGAGAGCGGCAGGACTGACTGGCAACAGCAATTGCTATGGTTATTGGCAACTGGCATAATGTTCTGCGCGCCATCAACATGGCTTCAGGTACGTCGGCCGTCTCGTGCTCTCGATGCTGAACAGCTCTCACAACATCCACAGCCAAACTTTCAAAGCCCCCGGGAGACGAGCCTACCGACCCCGAAGACCAGAACCTCGCCCTTCCGCAGACGTTGGTCCGCATTCCAACCGAACACGCACCGACATTGCAAGCGCAAGCCGAGAATGCGACAGACGGTGGCGTCGAGAACACCTCTACCATTTCATGATGCCCCGTGATTTCATCAAACATCATTACGGGACCAGAAAAAAGCAAAGCATGTCTTAGGGTCTGATAGCCAAGCCTTCTACTCTGAGGTCTCAATACCCCTCCCCCGCCACCTCGTTGCCGAGTCGGTTGTGCATTTGAGGATTTGACGTCGGGTCAATCCCTCAAATGCACGGCGGGCCCAGGCCATCGCGGTTTGAATGCTGCCGGCGCAGCATCTCGGGAAGGTAATAGCTGATGCTACCGACGTTATGCTAGCGTCCAGGTCCTGCCGCAATCTGTTATGGACGACGCTGGATTGGGCAGTATCTATCCGTACATATCTCCCGTGTACTACAGTAGTAGACCCACCAAAGTCAACACGGATTGGGAACAGCGGTGCACGCGTTGCGGTGCGGGGTCCGATGGGCAAGACGCGTCCACGTCCGGGCACAGCACTGCACGCGTTCCTAGTCAGTCGCACCCGGGTTGCCATGGCGAGAAGGGACACCGGAGCTGGCTGGCTGCTTCACCCTCGCAGACGGGGCGGTGCCGCCTTCCATCCTCGTCAGCAGGTCCAACGAGCCTGCCGTGGGACCTGTGCCCGGACAGCGGCGCCAGGTTAGCTCGGTCTGACGGAAAACCGACAGGCAAATAGATCAGAAAAGGAAAGTGCAAATTGAAGACAATTTCCGTCGTCTCTATTGACCTGCTGTTCCAACACGTCACTGTCGCCGTTCGACTCTTCTCCCCTCGCATCCCTCTCCATCTCTTCACGCGGACACAAACACAAACACGCAAACACATCAGCAACAACACTGATTGATAGCCCCTGATTTTGCTTTTTTGGACACTTTTCGACCTCTTTTCTCTCGCCCTGACACGGTCCGCATACTGCATACAGTATTCCAGACAGTAACCCCGCCATTTTACACGCACCCCGGCTCTTCCGAAGCGAAATTGCCTCTAAATTCCAATTAACCCACTACTTCCCAAAGCTGCCAACCCTTGTCGGCCAATTGTCTGGGGTCGGTTGTTCCCTGCCAGATTCAGGTCGGATCCGGAGATTGTTCTAGCACCATGCCTCGCCGTCCTCGATCCAGGGCCCACAGCCACGCGGTCGATGTCAGTGTCTTCGAGGACGACACTGCCACTGCTCCCAACTTACAATGCTGTGGAATCGATGAAAACACCATATCGGACTCTGTTCCATTTCCCGTGCTCCAAGATTCCAACCCCAACATCGGTGTTAAATCGCCCGACTTCGTCGAATCACTGACGGCCCGACTTAAAAACCTAAACATTTACAGCCCTCAGAAGAACCGCGGCGGCGTGGATAGATCGTTGCCGTTGCCAGCGGGGTCTTTGCCGCATTTGCCTCAATTTTCCAGTGGTCTCGACATCTTCTCTGTTCTCGGTTCAGTCCGGGAAGAAGCCAAAAGCTGCGACAACAACGCTTCTGCAACCACTCGTATGCAAGGACCATTCCCTGCTGAATCGCCGCTAGCCACTAGCCAAGGCGAGGGTCTCCCTTCGTTGGCTGAAACACACGCATCAACGGCTGCTACCGCTTGCCAGGCACCGGACTCATTTGAACCCAGCTTCCCCTCCAGAGGTTTGCCCGTCTGATTCCTTCTCCCGTGGCCTTTTCACTAACTTGTTCAGTCCTCCGCGCAGCCAACCTCGAGAACCAGACTTTGAGTGTCGATTCACGCATCAAATTGTCCATTGCAAGACACCAGGCAGGTCAGTATGACTTTGTACTTTCGGTTCGCGGCCCGGAGAGCTCGGCTGCGCGCAATGAATTGCCTCCAGATCTCGGCAAATCGACGCTGAACTTTGGTTGCAACGTTCTGGTGCTGAGGGGAAAGACCGTCTGCTGTCAGGGCAAGCCGGCTAATGCCTACACGATTCTAGCTACGCCATTGGGGGACGAAGACGTGAACCAAGGCGTATCAGAACTTCAATTGGAAGGAGCCACCATGGCCGTCCCCGAACCTGTTGTCCGGGTCGCCTCTCCGACCCCGACTGCCGAGGTCCTGTTGAGCAAGGCCAGGCAGTCAAGCGTCACGACGAAGGTTGTCGAAGGGACCCAGCAAGACTCGTCACCAACTGTGGTTGAACATCCACAGGACAGGGTCGTATCCGTCTCATCGGAAGATAGCGGTCAGATGCCGCTGATGCCGCATACGCCTTCGCGATCGACTTCGGCCAGTTCGCAATCACGCATCGAGGATTCTGTGGAAGCCCTCGATCGGCTGGAAGAGGAGCTTGAGGCCGTTGATGCTGCCATTTCGCCAAGCAAGTCTCGTCAGACTCGCGCAGCAACGCATGAATCAACTGCAGCGGGCGACGCTGCCGTCCGCAGATCAGGCTCCATCATGAGGCGCGCTCAACCAGCCAGTGTGGGGAATAAGTCTTCAAGCTCTGTGAAGCGCGGGGTTCCGAGGAAGTCAGTAGTTACTGCCAAGGAGGATGGCGGATCGCCAGCAAAGACGCCTGCCCGGAAGCCCACAGTATCTAGGCCGACCAGCCTGTTGCCACCCAAGCCTCCTGTCAGGTCATCGAAACCTCCCACAAAGCCCTCTTTCGAGCTCCCGGGTGAGGCAGTTGCCAGACGGATCAAGGAACAGCGAGAGGCTCGCCTAGCGCAACAAGCACAGGAGAAGTCTGTTGCGGCAGCTCTACCTCAGAGAACTAGATCGACAAAGGCCCCAACACGCCCCAACTTTGAACTCCCTGGTGAGGCAATTTCTAGACGCAAGAGAGAGGAGCGGGAAGCCCGACTGAAGGCGCAAGAGGAAGAGGAGCGAAGACGACGTGAGTTCAAGGCACGTCCTATCAAAGCGAACCTTGCATCGACTTCATACCCTCGCGAGACTGCAACTAGTCGTGCTCGTCAGAACAAGGGCCTGGATACCAGCGAGGTCGGTAAGGCCACCGAGAACCCTTCCAGACGCTCATCGGTTTTGGGCGCTCCACGAGCCTCACTTGCGCGGCCCACGTCGACCAAGTCCCCACAGACACGAGGCAGGGGCACATCGCAGGCTTCAGCCTCAACGCAGGTCAGCCGTGCTACGTCGACTTCCACTAGTAGCATGAGCGGCAAGCGCAGCACACTGTCTGCCGAAGACTTGGAACAGCAGAAAATGAGAGGCAAGGAAGTGTTCGAGCGCGACAACTGCTACCTGGAGGATAAGGAGCGAGAACGTCGCGAGCGTGAGCTCAATGCCAAGCTCGCTCGCGAAGAAGCCGCCGAACGCTCTAGACAGGCGAGTCGAGGATGGGCTGAGAAGCAAAGACGCAAGCAGCTTGCCGCGCGTCAGGCAGCCTAGCAATACGGATCAAATGATCCAGGGCGTGGCGTTATTGGCACTTTACAAGCTCATGTGAATTATTTGGCATGTGTAGAGCTTGGCTTTGTATTACTTGCGTGGAGTTCAGGGGTATCGCATAGTACCCCAGCCGGAAAGCTGACAAGCAGGCACACAGCATTGGAGTCTTGAGTTGTCGTCTTTGAGATTGTTTTGGTCATCAACATCCATACGGTTAGTTGCGTTTATCGGCCGGTGTTTCAGACTTGTAAAATTGTAGATATTAGCTCGTCTAGGTATTAGACAACGTCTGTTGGCTTTGACATTGCGAGGAAATGGATGTCGCGACATGTCGCAGTGACGGACCACTGCAAGTCGAATCTCAAGACTGATGGCCAACCGGTGCGGTAGCGTCCACAGTCCAGTAAATGACGTATGAAACCCGGCGACAGTCTCTCCACTCGCGTTCTTTTTTGTCAAAGGCTTTTCTCGCAGCTTAGATTGTAGACTACCTGTGCCGTTGTTATTACGTTTGTCGCGTGCCGGACCGGGCCGGACGTGGAGAAAACGGTTTCTGCCGCTCCGCGCCCGGGCACCAGTGGATGAACTCCAACGACATCCGACGAACTCGGCCTAGCGTGGGTCTAACTTCCGCCAGAACCGCAACCTTCAAGGTAGTCAAACACACTGTGAAAGGCATTGAAACTGCTCAAAGAGCCGGTGAGTTTTCTTTGCAGCACTCGAGTATTTAAGGAGGCTTATTTGCAGGGCCAACACAAACGCCTTGGTCAGCCGCACCCTCGTCGCACGAATAATGGGTTCTGGACATCTTCAGGGGCAGCGCCCAGCAGTGACCCTGGCGCAAGGAACTTACATCGGCAGAGAAGTCCTCGACGCAGACCTTCCACGGCCCGTGGAGGCTTTCCTCGGCGTGCCGTACGCAAACTGCCAGCGCCTCTGCCCGGCAACCCACCCGCCAGCGTCCTCGGAGACCTTTGATGTTTCAGAGTACGGTCACGCTTGCCCGACGGCGGACCCCTCGTTTCCTGCCAGCGAGGATTGCCTCTCCGCCAACGTTTTTCGTCCCGCGCAGTCGACGCGAGCCGGAAAGCTACCGGTGCTGGTGTACATCCACGGCGGCGCCTTCAACTTTGGTCGAGGATGTGATCGGAACCTAGCGGCCTTCGTCGGCTTTTCCAAGAAGGATGTGGTTGCGGTGAGCTTCAACTACCGCCTCGGACCGCTTGGCTTCCTCCCCAGCAGGGCTGGCCTAAGAGAAGGCGTGGCGAATCTTGGTCTGCTGGACCAGAGGGCGCTCCTGGAGTGGGTGCAGGACAACATCGCTGCCTTCGGGGGCGACAAGGAGCAGGTCACGGTGATGGGCTTCAGCGCCGGCGCGCATTCCGTGAGTACATCTTGTCAATAGCTGCCACTTCGATAGATGCTAACAGCACTAGCTCGGTCATCACGTCCTTTCTCCAGCCTCGCGGAAGCTCTTCGCCCGCGCGATTGTCGAATCGGGAGCCCCGACAGCGCGCTCCGTCCTGAACGCTGACCATCCCCGTCACGAAGCCCAGTTCGCCCAGTTCGTCTCCCACGCCTCGCTCTCCCACCTCTCGGAGGATCAAGTGATCCCTGCCATCCGCTCTTTGCCTCTCTCAACGCTATTGCAGGCCTCGCTGGCGGTCTGGACCGAGAATGCACCATCCGTCCAGTGGCCCTTCCAACCCTCCATCGACTCCAACACCGCCGGGGACAGCATCATCCCAGACCTGCCCATTCGGAGGTGGACAACGCCTTCCCTACCCTCGCCGCCTCCCCTGATCACAGGCTTCAACACCTCCGAGGGAACGACCTTCGTCCCAGCCGGTGCATCTTCCCCCACAGCCCTAAAGGACTTCTTCGCCACCCTGATCCCGTCGCTGACCCCGGCGGACCTGGAGACGCTGGAAAGCCTGTACCCGCCGGCATCGAGCTACCCTCCCACGCCGACCCGAAACCACGGCCCGCAGTTCCGCCGCCTGGCAGAGGCGTACGGACACTACGGCTACATCGCGCCGCTGATCCACTCGGCGCACTTCGCCTCCCGCACGGGCGCGCCGGTGTGGGTGTACGAGTATGCGGCGCACGCGGACCTGGGCGCGGCGAACCACGGCGACCACGTCCCCGCCGCCACGCACGACTCCGACGTGCTGTCCCCGGAAGGGACGCCCGGGCTGTGGGCCGTCGCCGACGCGATGCACGGGTACTGGTCTTCTTTCGTCACCGGCGGGGCGCAGGAGGACGGCCCGAACGCGCTTCCCAACGCGACGGGACTGACGTGGCCGCGCTTCATCTCGCCCTTTGGCGATGCGCCCGGCGGGGCGTACGATCACGTCCCCGAGGCCGGTGACAAACAGGAGTCGCGGGGTAAGATTCTCGTCTTCGGCGAGGGGAATGACGAGTTCATGGGGCAGCGTGGCCAGCGGCGGCGTGGCACCACCGTCAGAGTGCGAACGCTTACGGCCAGAGAGATGAAGCAGTTCCGCTTTTGGTGGGACCATGTTACCTTGAGCGAGGGTACGGGCGTGAATGACAATGATGGATTCAAGCGGTGATGTCATCGCCGACTGCAGGGGAGAACGCCGTTCGGGCGCGACAAAGGAGATGTTCATTCATACGTATCTAGAAAACTTCGCGCCAGGATCTTAGTACCATGGCGAGTCCCACATGCCTTAAACACCAGCAGCTCTTCGAACGAACTTTTACTACGCATGCCGCTCCCTGCCTTCAAGACAGTCCTGTTGGTTTGCCCCAGGGCAGCGACTAGTCACACCGCCTGTGCATCTTCATACTATGTACATGATTATAAAGGAAACGACGTGGTAGCAAGGGGCGCAACTTTGAAAGGATTGAGGCCTTCGAAGTGGTGTATGTATATGACGAGGTAAATCATGTGCGTCGAACGAGTGATTATGAGCTCCTTGATGCCGCGTTGCACGTACATGAACCGTACACTGGTCGAGGCAGCGGAGATGGCCGATAATTAATAGATGTAGATGTTTCCTGGGCAGTGTATGTACCGCCGTATTCCATCATGCCCGTGAAACCGTAACGCCGCGTCTGGAACCCCATCTTCGAGACAGTTGCCTGGTGGGGAGGGTGGGTATCTTTGGAACAGGACCCCAGCAGACTAGTAAACAACAAACATTCAAGCGGCTCATCCAGACTTTATCTAAAAGTTCTGCGAAATGCCAGCATTTTGTTGTTGTGGGTAGTGGGACGGGTTCTCGATCCGAGTGTTGCGGCGAGCGGGGTTGTCACGGATTACGGGCTGGCCGGGAAGTTCGGTGGGGCGCTGGTCGCCGCCGTACGGTGCATCGGAGTAGGGGTTGTTGCCATACTGGTCATAGTAAGCGTTGCCTCCGCCGTAGGCCATTCCGATGCCGCCGTCGGACGTGTCGGAGCGGTTGCCTGCGCTGTACGAAGAAGAGGCATTGGAAGGCCCACGCTGGACGCCGACCCCACGGTTCAAGGCCGCCGAAGGACCCATGGCGCCGAGAATTTCGCCTTCGGGAGAGTACGAGCCATCGTTGATCAGAGGCTCTCCTGAACGGGTGTCAGTGCCGCGTGTTGGCGATGTTGTGTCGGAGTAGGCCGCACCTGTGTTGCCTCCGGACATGGTCGTAGACGCCTTACGTCCAGTCGATCCAGCGAGAGTGGTAGTGCCCCAGCCACGGTACCCAGAAGAGCCGTCCTCCTTCATCTCATACGAGCCGCCGTCACCAAGCGAGGGAATGGTTGGGTCGGCGTTCGGGTTGTAGGCGTAGTCCTCCACCTCCTTACGGCGTTCTTCCTCGGCATCCTTGCGTTGCTTCCTCTTCCTCCAGAAGTAGATACCAGCCAAGATAAGCAGCGCAACGGCCGCAATGGGGACCACTACGGCCACGGCGATGGTGCCGCTGTTGCCTAAGCCACCCTTTGAACTCTCACCGGAGTTGGCGGCACCGCCAGTTGAGGAGGCAGCCGCGGAAGAACTGCTTAGAGAAGGGTTGTTTGCGGCAGGTTGGGTTTGGGTGACGATGGTGATGACTGTGCTTGTCTGACCTCCAGGGACCGTCGGAGTGATGATGATGGTGGTAGGACCGACGGAGGTGACGGGCTGAGAGGGCTCAGCTTGTGTCGTTGGCGGTTGGGATTGCTGCGGTTGCGTCGTGGGCGTCGGCTCAGGCTGGCTCTGTTGCGGGGTCGTAGGGACCGGAGCTTGGGACGTACTCGCAGGAGGGGGGGCCTGCGTCTGCTGGCTTGTGATGAGGGTCGTCGGAGCGGGTTGCTGCGAGGTCTCGGCGGGAGGCGGGTTGCTGGCAGGAGGGGCGCTCGATTGTTGGTTAGTAGGTTCCGGCGTCGCCGGAGGAGCCGTGGTGGGCTCCGCGCCGGGGGTGGTGACGTTCGACATGTTGTTTTCCTGTCTCAGCAGAAGCTGCGGATACCGACTATACGGGAGAGCCATGTTAGCGACAATCGAACAGTCACAGAAGGTTGCATGGCCGAGTGCGTGATGAGCAGCAATGAAAATGAAGCAGGGCGGGATGTGGAAAAAAGGGTTTGAGGGGGCCCGACAGATCAGACCGGCGGGCACTTCATTTTGTTGCAGCTTGATTTGATCTGGGGAGGCGACCTGCTGATCTGCAGAGGTGCCGTAGTGCACTCGGCAAGACTTGGAAGCACGGCGTGGAACAACTCACCTCCAATGAGAGCGATTTGCTCGCGCAGCTTGCAGGCGGAGTACAGCGTGTTTCAATCCACAGAGGACGGTCAAAAGGGCGCGTCGTCAAATTCGAGAAGGCGGCGGGCAATACACGTGGAACAAGCGGCAGAGTCGTCGGTGGCACGGGTGCGGCGGGTTGACAGGAGTTTGAGAGGTTGAGAGTTCAGTGCCAAAACCGAAGGGAGATGCTCGCGTCCTTCGAGTAGCAACGGTGCTCAGACGAGACGAACGGTTAATTGGCGCGGGTGGCTGAGTCAGGTTCAGGTGGTGCCGGGCGGAAGCGACCCAGTACGAGTCCGTCTCCTGGCTATTCGCGGGTCGGCGCAGCGATCGAGGCGGTTGGCAGGGCCGATTTCGAAGCAAGTCAAGCGCCGGAAGCCGTCAATCCCTTTGGTGGAAGGGAATCGATCAATTGGCGATGGTATAAGTGGTTTTTAACAAAAAAGGAAGAAACGAGGGGGAGGAAATACGAGACGAGGGCAGGAAGAGGGGAAAGGGAGGAGTATGTAGGCAGAAGAGGCAAAGCGGTGGCCCCGGGGTTCTTGGAAGCGTAGGTGTCGACTTGCTTGCGCTGTTGCTGTTGCTGCTGCTGCTGCTGTCGAATGGGAGAAGATGAACAACAAGACTGGCAGGGGTGGAAGGAAGGGATTACGGGGAGAAAGGATGTCGGGGAAGGGCAGCGAAAGGGAGGGAGAGGGAAGGGGAGGGGAGGGACGCTCCGAAGGAGCCTGACAGGAAGCCGGGAATATGTATGTTTTGAGCAAGTGAGATCGCAGGTGGAGCTGTGCCGGGCCTGTCCATGTCCGCCCCAATGCGCAGTGTCTGCCAGCCCTGCCTGTGCCTTCCCTGCCTTGAACGCTTGAGCTGGAATTGGAGCCGGCGATGCACTGCACACAGCACTACCCAGTACCTCGACAGGTACCTGCCAGTCTGCCTACGTTGCCTTGAGGAACGAAGGTAGCACCACGTACCTTGCTGAAGCATAGGTCGGACGATATGTAGTCACCTACTACCTAGTCCCTACCTACTAGCTATGTACCAGGGCACACACTACTGCACCTGCCCCAGACTTCGGTTTAAATCATACTGTTGATGAGTTCTACCGTTGAAGCACCGTCGTCCTTCTTTCGCATCACGGCTGCGCAAGTCAGCTCGTTCCAAAGCGCCCCGGTCCAGTTAAGCACAGCCAGCCGTCGGTCTAGCTAATAGTCGCCGATTCCACTTGACGTAGAGATCGTGGGTGGCTCAGCGGGAGTTGGGCCTATGGCTTCAGTGGCTACTTTTGCCGTCGCTATTTGCCTGTCTTGAAGCAGGTACTTTCACTTACACTACACTAGGTAGGTACCTTAGCACTTTAGTCGACGGCGGGCAACCTCCACTGCAGGTCATGGCACGTTACAGCGAGCTACCATAGGTAGCAAGGAACCCAAAGGCCCAAGGTCAGGAAGGTACCTGCCTACCTGACTAATGAGGCCTCTCTTTCTCTCGTCGTGCCGTGCCTCCTTAACAACATCATCACTTCCGTCCGTCTTCTAGACTCTGCTTCTGCGAAGACCCTTGACGTCCTGAACAACCGCAGCCGCTCTCGTCATCCTCCTGCTTGAAACACTTTTGCTTGTCTCAAGAACGCGCTGGGCCTCTCTCTCAGGCTGTGTCTCTCCCGGAGGCAAGCCAATATGAGGGAGGCAATGTCTCGCTTATTTCGCAAAAAGGTGCGGCACATGCCCGTCGAAATTACGAATTGCACCAAAGTCCTCGACATACCCCGGCAAGAATCAGAGCCTAAACGGCTTAGACGCGGCCAGGCTGCTCTCGGGCCAGGTCCCTTGCAAATATCGAATACAGAGGCCGCCATATCAAAGCCTGCGCGGAATGTTCAATATTCGCGATTCATATCATCAGATATCCCGCCGACCCTTGCGCTTCGAACTTGAACGCTGAAGGGGCAATCAAAAATGGACTCGAAATTGCCCGCCCCTGAAAATCTCAACTTGCTGTCCGTTCCGGACGCCGCGACTTGCTGCCGAAGGCATCGGAGATGTTGACCGCGACGTCTCAAACACGACACGCATGGCGAATACGCGGACAGGCCAAGGCACCCAGGTTTCACGGCCGTCCTCTCAAGAAGTCCAGACGACACCCACCACCAGACCTGTTCAGCAGGCTTTCAGCCCAAACCACTGTGTGCCCTTGGCTTTGGGGTCTTCCAAGAAAGCAATCCATATGATTGGGATTCGCGATTCGCTTCGCTACGCCGCGCCGGGAACGCCAGAGGGTCTGTCCGCTCCGCTCGTATCCAGGGTGACTGTCGACTTGCTCCGGTAATTTCCCTTGGCCAGTCGACAGGCCTCTTCCCGGTAAACCACGCCGGCTGTTCAGCCAGAGCCAAGACGGCGGGAAGAAAAAAACTTAGAGGACTGGAGCCCGTTCGCGCCCGTTCTATCTCGCGCAATCCTTCCTGCTGGACGCGCAGTCAAGAAAAGTCCATAATCCATCGGACAAGCTTCAACTGTAATTCATCTTGTCTTGGGTCCCCTTATGCCCTGTCAGGACTCAGGAATGATGCACAATCACACTGCGAGGCTCACGATGTCCAATTTCTTCTCCGTACCTCACTTGTTGAAACTTCCTTGGCATTGGCCCATTCTCGTCTCCCTGTCGAACTTTCCAGCGGCGGCTTGTCGGAAGTACGGAACAAGCTGATTTGCCCGCCAAGTGGACAACTCATGGCGCCTGTGGACCGATTCGTATCCCAAAAAGATGCCGCTGATCGTCCGCCTGCGCCTTTGCCTCTTGGTCATGGACGTAACACCCACTCTATCTCCTGCGCGATCCCATCGATCTGAAAAAGTGCTGTTATGGCGTCAAGTGCGCGGTTCTTGCTGGTCAGATCGGCAGGAGTTTGGCCCGCTTGACCGAGCCTCCACTACACCACAAGTTGCTCATCCAAGCGCGACAATTAAGAGTCTCGGAGGGCTAAGCGACTCGGGAAATCCGGCCGCTCTGGTGGCGATCGACGGCGGCCCCGTCAAACCCCGTTGGGACGGCAAGACGGGCAGGAAAATCGCTGCCACGGGGGCCTTGTCGACGCAGAGTTTCTTTGCGGACCGGGTTCGACACAATGTTTCTTGACACCACTACAACCCAAACCAGGCATGAGCCGTCCTGCCGCTGCCCACTCGTTCATCGTCGCTCGTTCCTCCGCGGGTCTTGTCATTGGTGCAACTCTACTCTGCTTCCCGACATCTTAATTAGTCGATATCCGTCTCAGATTTCCCATCATGGGCGCAGCATGTTCAAAAGCTGATCATTTAGACCGTTGGCCTGCATAGAACCTGTGTCATACAATTACGCTTTGCAACGCCCCTCACATCAGAGGATGCGGGCTGCAACCCAGAATCTCCAGCTCCCGCTTCTTCCAGGTCGAAAGTATTTTTCATCGTCGTCTCTCGGCAAGTACGTCGGTCATGTCCATATCGCGCACGAAGGGCTACGGGTTGAATATTGTGTTCGCCTCTCATGACGTCCATCCATCCCGGCTGGCATTGACAAACTACGATTCACAACGGGGTGGGCGGCCAACCAGGTCAATCCCATCGCTACAACATCAACATCGATATACCCTCACGGCCGCAGCTTCTTTTCCAAGCAAAAGATCAGCAGTAATCCACCTGGCAAAACGTCATGTTCCCCTCAAACGCCCTCCACATCATCGGAGCACGGGCACCTATTCAGGCTGATGGCCAGCCGGCATTGCTTCGTCCCAACTTTTTTTAATTCCGTTTTCAAGAAAATCGACCTTGCCTAGGGCCAGGTCCAATTGTTTCGCGCAACCCTTCTTCGGCTGCTCGGTCTGGATGACGCCAGCGCCAGCGTGCCGGGTCAGCCCTCGAAACTAGACAGATCGTTCTACGTCGTGTCATGTCAAACATATGCGCTTGTGTTACCCGGCCTTTTGCGTGTCGAACCTTACAACGCCGCACATACATAGCACGGGTCTTCAACAATCTTCTCGCGGGCTTTACTGCATCGAGTACTCACACCACCACGCCATGCTAGCATGCACGTAGCATGTAAGCATGCGCGCAGGCGGCACGAGACATGGTAGCACAACACTCGCACGAGTTAAGCACAAGATCCGAACTTTCCCTATCTCTCCGTCGCCTGCCAAACACGCATGTTTGCGAGGCATCGGGATACTTGGCCCACGCCACATCTTCAGCGGTGTGGAAATGCCAGACGCGGATGCGGCCCTGACTGTCCGTCCTCCGTCGGGAGTTGTTGTTTTCCTTGCCGGAGCTTGTCTGACAACGTACCGCACACCGAGGTTGGTTGTGTAGCTTACCAACTTACTTGCCATTAAGCTACGATATGGCAGTGCACTCAACTTCCCCTTCTCGTCTTCCCGGATGCCACACAGCACATGGCCGTGCCCTCCGCAAGCCCGATCCTCATCCCATTCCTGCCCAGCCACGCCCTTATTGGCCGCGGGGCGCGCTCCTTCGGCGAGACGAAGCAGACGCCACCACTACACCACCACCACTCCTACAAGCGCAGACCACATCACTAGTTTAGTGCTCCCCCTCGCTCCACAAATTTCTGGCAGGCTGTCCGATGGTAAAAATAACTTTCTTCGTCGTTTAACCTCTCGTCGGTGCCGAAAAAAAGGGTCCCCCTCGCCACGCCTACTGCAAGACTTGTCTGGATTGTATTCCGGCGCCGGTTATGGCGCCGGCTCGGCATTAGTCCCCGTGATCTCGTCGTGTTGTGAATCGACGGGAGAGGCCGCTGCTTCGCGGCCTTTCCTCGTAACCGCGAGCTGCTGTATGGGCTGACTCATGGGGAAGAAAGACTCATACGTGGGGTTGCTCGCCTCGCGCGGGAGAGACACGAGGAACGACAGTCAGCGTGTCGTGGCGATCCGATGGGGGTGGGTTCGTGTTCAGCCCGCGCCCGGGTAGCGGATTCGAGCCTCGAGCTGTGGCGGCGGCTGTGTCCGCACGTGTCCTGCCGGCTAGGACCCGGGCCAGGCACGGAGGATGGGAGGATGATGGGGCGGGGATCCGTCCCCAACACTCGGGGCGCTTTTGGCTCTTCGGCGCTCAACCAACCACATCCCGTCGCCGAGAGGCCTCACGGATGGCGGATTGCTGCACATGATGATCACGGGGCCTCTCCCGGCCACCTACGAACACTGTGACATTTGGACCATTCCGAGCCAGGCTGGCAACGCTGAGTATACTTCTGTAGTATTCATCATCTAATTGATGTTTGTGGGGATGGTAGTAATATACCCGATCCGTTTTTCTATATGCAAGCCCTCCGGTGAGAAAGACACGGGAGAATATAATATTTGTCGTGACCCAAATACTCCACGCAGCGAAACAGAAATAAGGCGGGGGTTTTCAAAACAAAAAGACATCAGCAGTATGTCGCTACTAAATGCGAGAAGAAGGAACACCCTGATGCAACAACACACCCTTGAGGGAGGGTGGTTTTCCCTTTTTGTCCGAATTCATGTACATGACGGTAGGTATATGAACCCTATTGCGCGCGAATACGCATGCGAAAGTCGTGACCGTAAGATTCGGCGCTGCCGTATCAGTACGCGGTAAACAATGTAATGATATGAACAACAAAACGCCTGTGCTTTTCTTTTCATTTACGGGCGCATGCCCCATTGCGGCTTCAACTGGTCGGAGAGGGCATTCGTCGTGAAGACCGTGTCTCCGGGCAGGCGGCTGACTCTGCCGGCACCGCTGCGGATGGCCGCCTGGTTGACGGCAGAGATACCGCTGCGGTTGCTGCGGATGCTGCCGGCATCGCTCATCGAGTCTGCGTCCTTGAACTTGCGAGGGGGGGCAAAGTCAAGGGCGGTGAAGGTTCCCGATTTCCGCAACATGTGCCTGAATGCTGTTAGTTCGTCTTCATGGGACGAAGTGCAGAGAGGGGGCCGACTTACGGGCTGGGCATAGCAGGCATTTCTTCGAAGCTGCTAACCAACGGGGAGTGGACCGGGATCTTGGGCGGCGCGTACGGGCGTCTCTCTCCTGCCGGGCTCTGAGAGCGACCGCGAGCACGATCAGCGAACGTCTCGGGGGGAGCGAAGTCGAGAGGGTTCATGATGGCGAAGTCGTCGTCCTTCAGCTTCGACGGGGTGGGCAGGGTGTGGAGATCGGCGGGAGGAGGTCCCTTGGGCTTCGGCCGTGCCGGTCCCATTCTGTTGGACACGGAAGAGCCGGGCCTAGTGGTGTACTGGCTGGACATGTCCGAGCCTCTGCGAGACGGTCCCAGGCGGCTGGACATGGCCGATCCGGCACGTGGCGGGGGTCCTCTTCCTCTGGGGCCGGGTCCGGGGCTGGCCATGCGACCACCCATCGAGCCGTGCATGACTCTAGGAGGAGGCGGGCCGCGGAATCGAGATGCGTTGGGCGGCGGGGTCATGGCACGGCGGGTGACAGGCTGAGCATACGGCATGACGAAGGAGTTCGTGTCGGGGTCGAAGTAGGCATCGCCTCCCGGACCCCCCATGAAGCTCGGATCGGCATCCTCGTAGTACTGAGGGCGGCCCCTTGGAGGACCTCGAGGAGGGGGGCCCTGAGGAGGACGACCACGGGGCAGAGCGGGCGGAGCGCCGGCACCCGGGTTGTCGGGGTCGAAGTACTCCTTGTAGAAGGATCTGATTCTGTTGGCACGCTCCTCGGGATCTTCAGATTCCATGACCTCGTCCGGCGGCAGCGGTCGGAAACCGACCGACAGTCTCTTGTTGTCTTGAGCCGGGACACCGAGTCCAAGTTGAGACTCGCGGTAATTGTTTCCCTCCACAGAGCGTCGCTGGGACCGACCCCGTTCCTCATACTCGTAGTCATATTGGTCGTCACGGTCATTATAAGCATTCGGTTCCTCTGGGACGATGGCTGGAAGAGTCGATGGGGCTCCGTCCTTCTGGGGCCGGGGGCTAGCGGGAAGAGAAGCGGCAGGGGGCGAGGAGCGGTGAGTGGGAGTGGGGAAACTCATGTCGTCCAGGCCGAGGCCAATGGCAGGCGGAGCCGGGGCCTGGCCCTGCTCCGCCTGTTTATTGCCAGGGACGTCAGCCGCAGAAGGAGCGGTGTCTGCTTCCCGGGGTCCGGAGACAGCAGGATTTGCTGCAGAAGGACGAGGGTTGCTGGGAAGGCCCTTACGAGCCACAGGAGCAGGCTCCGGGAGGTCGGGAATCTGAGGAAGAGACGCTCTGGTCCTGTCGTCGGGATACGGCACCGTCTCGATCTGGGGGATGATGGGTTCTGCGACGAGAGGACTCCTGATGACGGGAGAGGTGGGCGTCGCGATGCTGGGCGAGATGGGCGAGAGAATCTCCGGAGCGGGGGAACCTGACCTGGACTTGGGCGTGGCGAACGGGTCGTTCGTGGAGCCAGGCGGCTTGGGGAGGGAGTTTTGCCTGGGGGGCAGGGTGTTCTGGCTCATGGCGGTGCGACCCGTCATGGCAGAGCCGCGTCTGCTCGTCGAGCGGCTGTAAACGGAGGTGCCGTCGGGCTTGAACGATCGGATCGACCCGACGTCGCTGCCGGCATACTGAGCGACGGGGCGGTAGGGGTCCTCGTTGTTGTGGAGAGTTCTCGCCAGAGAATTCAGAGACTCACGTGAGCTCTGCAGACCCGGGGGGAGGAGGTAGGGGCTGGACAAGTTCATGTCCATGGACAGCTGGCGCTTCTTGGTGTCGACACCCATTCCCTTTTCGCGGAACATCAAGCTCTTACGCTTGCCCTTGCCGCCCTTGTCGGAGCTGGTCTCAGCTAATCCGAAATCCAGGCCTCGGTTCGGGTCATTCGCATCCTCCTGCCGCTGCTTCTTGACGTTCCTGCGGTGGAAGTAGAAGAAAAGGCACAGGGCACCGACAAGAGGGATGCTAGAGAGCGTCAGCCGGCACCCGCGGTTTGAAATATCAGCGAAACCTACGAGACGCCCAGGGTGATGGGCAGGGTCAGGGTGGACTGATCGAACGGCTTCTCGCACTGGTTGGCAGGACCGGTGCATTCTGCTGCTCTCGCTCCGATGATGCGGGAAGGGATTCTCAAAGTCTGGGCCTGGGTGGGCGCAGGCACGACGGGATTCACGTCCCGGACGGGGATCCGGGCGGCCATTACGTAGCCATTGGCGTTGAATGAAGTCGAAGCCATCTGAAATTGATGTGCTCAATCGCTCGGGCAGCCGTTCGTTTCTTCGGGTTGCGTCGGAAATCGACCGTGTTCTATTTTCTCCTTCCTTCTCTGACCGATATCGTCTCTGCCTATAACAACATAGCCCGGCGGAATGTCGTGTCGGTGAATCGGGATCGGGATTTCGAGCAGGCGGGGGAAGTTGAAGCTTAGCAACACCGAAGCAATGGGTCGATTATACGGTTTCTTCCGGTCGAATTACTCCTCCACAAGATGTCGATTAATGACGAATGCAAGAACTCGGGCCTCGGGATAAAGAACGTGAGTGGTGGTGGCGATGATGCTGGTGCTGGTAAAGAGCGACTTTCGAGTTTGACAGTTGATTAACTCCAATGATCCATCCACACAATCCAAACCGGAAGGTTATAAAAAGAGTGACTCGCCCGCTGGCAGGCAGTTGTTTGGATGTGGGCGGCCTCGTGATGTGAAATGTCACAGGCACAAGGAGGATGGATCAGAGCAACAACGACAACGACTGACGATGTGGAAGGGACAGGAGGGAGAAGGAAACGAGAGCAAGCCTCTTTTGGGGGTGGACAGAGGCAAAAGAGACGGGGCCCTCGAGGGTCAAGAGGAGCTGGCCACGCAGGAAGCGAAAACGGGCAAAGCACCTCGTCAAGCGAACCGAAGCGAAACGAACCAGCAGAAGAGATTGGAGCGAGCCGGCAGCGGCAGCGGCAGCGGCAGCGACAGCACAGGCGGTGCCAGCAACAGCCAGCGACAGGACGGACCACTGACCAGGCCCAGCAGCAAGGCAGGGGGGTAAGTAAGGGTAAGCCCTGACAATTGACACTGACCCTGGACCTAGATGTGGACGTGGACGTGGACGTGGACGTGGGACCTGGGACCTGGGAGCCTGGCCCTTGGGCTCTGGAGCATCGTGCCGTACAAAGTAAGTGCTCCCACTCCCACCGCAAAAAGCTGCTCTGCCACCATCGAATGGGGTTCCAATACTATGATAGGTAGCAAAAAGATTTGGGGAGTTCGCCGGGTCAGCCACTCAGGTACCTACACTTACAGAAACTGCGGTCAAGGTACCTGCCTCCAGGAGAAAGGGGGGTAATCGTGGGAAAAAGGGGTGTGGGTGTCTGTCAATTTTGGGATGGCGGACCGGGGTGTGGATGCCGTTCTGCGGGAAAGGGCGAATGAAAAGCAATTTCAGGAAATGAGCTGGGGCTGGCGCGACTTCCCTTCCCCCCTCTCCACGGCCACGGCCGCGACTTCCATAGGTTTCTCCTTCACCACCTCCAGTGTCTCTCTTGCCCGATCATTTGACCTCCTCACCTTATTACCTCATCAATCCTTCATCATTGGCTTCGCTTCGCATGGCAAGCAGGAAATCAAGCCGTCCTCGATCCCATTACAACTCACTCACAGCTCCTCTGGCTTCCTTCGCGGACGACAGCAGCGACAACAGCAACAACAACAACAACAACAACAACAGAGCGCCCTCCTCCCACCAGGCCAGGAACAGACTCATGCTGACTGGCTGCCACTCCACGAGCGTTGCACTAAAGTCGACACGCACGCATGGTGCTACAGGGGCTGCCCTCGCCTACTACAAGGATCTACTGCAGGAACGCGCCCCTCCTTCACCAGTCGAGGCTCCAATGGGTGGGGATGGTTCATCGGATTTGACCACTAGCGACCGCCGCCGCACCAATCCATCGAACATGAAATAAATACCCATCCGCGCTACTATTCTCCAGCTCGGATGCACAGTATGACTGTGGCCTTCTCGATGGATCGCCCCCAAAAGTCTCAGTGCTGCGCTGCGCAGTTATTGCCGTGCGTCGCACAAACACACCGCCGCTGCTTCAGACACTGTGATCATCATTCGAGCCTGCCTCTCTCGCCCCCCACAGAACAATAGTAGCCGAAAAGAAAGAAAATGAAGAGGGGATAAGGGACGAAAAAGGGACCGGGACGGAAAAGAAACGCCAACGAACGATTGCTTGTCACAGGTGAAGGCGCCATCGATGCCCCGGCTCGCCATTCGTCCAACACCCGCCGCCCGCGTTCCCGACTCCCGACCACACACGCAGCGAGCACGCACGCACACCACGCCCAGTGACGCTGCTCCTCAGACAGCGCTAATCTGCCCGTTGGACTAGTGGCTTCAGTGGCTTCTAGATCCTCGGCCGCTGCCTGAATCGAGCCTGGTCTCAGACTACCCCAGCAATGGATGCATACGTAGTGGAAGCAATGAGCGCCCCTCGGAGCACTAAAGGAAGCATGCATGCGGCGGCGCTGCATCGTGAGGGTCCTTGTCGACTCCGGAGTCTGGAGCCATGGTGCGGAATCGGCGGAAGAGCCACAGCATGCTGTCGACGGCAGAGCCCAGACTGCTGCTAGAATTACCATAGTAGTACGTATCCGTACTATGTACACCAGTGACCAAGCAGCTCCCGATATCAAGCTCGTCTCTACCGAGATTGAAGCCGTCATCGGGAAATGGGTCTCTGCCGTCTTCTCTCGTTGGAACACAGGCTTGAAAAACCATGGCCGTCCAAGGGGGCCTGGCCTTGACGACGACAATGACGCTGGCAGCGATGCCTACGGCCCTACACTACACTACATCATCGGCTTGACGGCTTTCAAGATCATGCGCTTGCCAGCGGTAGACCCCTGATAGTCTCGTCCTCGGACGGCCCAACAGGCCTCACGATCCCCGCCAAGATAATGCCGCTTTTTTTTTACCTTGACACGTTTGCTAGAATCGGGGCTTTTCTAATTTGAGGCAGCCAGAATACACAAGCAACGCCCATATTGACCGTCAATCCAACAAGAATCGATAGGGCTCTTCCGTTGTCCAGCTAGTTGGACGTGCGCGTCGCACGGCGCTCGGCGCCTCCCAATTTGCGCATGCTGCATTGGGAACAACCTAGCTTCTCACCATCGCCCGCTCGATACCTTCGGGCCCTCTGATAATGATGCACAACTCTCATTTTCGCATGCAAGCAGAGATGCTATTAATGAAAGTACAGCTCACGAAAGCAGCTACAACATGAACGCGGCACCTGGACCGACCCAGTCATTTCGGTCTTCGGTGGGGGGTTCCAAGCAGGCTGCTCCGGCGACGATCACTCCCTCAATCCTGGCCAGAGAGGTCCGTTCAAGTCAGAAAGAAACAAGGAAACAAAGGCCCCCTCCCCAGCAAGGCCTTCCCAGCATTCAGGCTGTCGCGGCTCTGCCCCTTTACGGGGGATCCATGACGGCGACAGCGGAGGGCCGGGTCAAGGGGCCGGTGGGAGTCGTGGGAAGAGGAGTCCCAGAGATAGCGGCAGTTGTCCGGGTCAGGAGTGGCCTGCATGCAGCTCGCTGCAACATCGTCGAGGGTCGCATATCATCGCAATTCAACGCGTTGGCCCACCGCCCGCCGACTCAGGCACCGCCGGCCAGGTTTCTGCCATGGCGGGCTTTTCAAGGTTTTTTTTTTTTTTTCGCCCATGCTACGGAGTAACAGCGGCGATGCTACGCAAGAAAGAAGCCAATGATCTCATCCGACACAGCGGGAAAGAGACGAAATCTCCGCCGTAACTTGCTATGTACTACATAGTAGTGTATAGTAGCTTTGGAGACGGCCCCTGGTTTCGGCGACTTCACCATCTTCTGTCGTCTTCGTCCATCCAAGAAAAACCGAACCAGAAGCATTCCATTCGCGGCTACCGAGAGGAATACTATCAATTATCAATGGCTATTGTCTCATGGGGCGTCGCGGGACCGACCAAGACATCACCTCACCAGAGAACAATGAAGCCACGCGGGTCCATTCCCGTGCTTTTGTCGTTCCAAGGGGGACAAACAGCACGCGGCAGCCAGGTCCAAGACAGACCCTCTCCGAGGACCAAAGTCAAATCGCAGCGCTTGAGCCTTGGCGGGCTGGCGAGAAAGGTCCAAAAACCTATTGGCACTGGCCCCCCGTCATCTAATTAAGCTAATCTCGATGGGCCCTTCAAAGCTTGTCATTGGCCGAGACGTCTTGGTGCCCCCGTCTAGGTACGCTGCCAATCACATCCCCTTCTGCAGCAGTCGTAAAAACTGGGAGGATAATATACGGATGGTTCTTCATAAAGACGTTATGTGTTACATTTATTCCCTTCACAACTCCACGAAACCCCTTGATGAACCAACCCCTGGGCAGAAACCTCCACCCAGAGGGCTCTGTCAGGCGTGTCAAGACAGTCAATCTGAGGCCCTGCCTCTCTAACATCTCCTTACGGATACCATTGAGACCAGTCGGTCGGTTTTAACGGTCGGTCAGTCGCATTCGGTCCGCCTCCTCCATGTAGACACCAGCTGCGATTCGGCCCTGACGTGGTATCTCTATATCTGCCACGAGACACAGCTGCACCCTGAGTCGCGTGAGCTGACTTCTCTGCTCCATTAACCAAGGAACTTCATCGCGGCATCCCAGGGTCCGCGACAGCCTCTTTCAAGCCTCCTCCTCGTCATCCTCCTTCCCCTCCTCCTGTCAGTGTCTTCCGCGCCACAGGAGGAGAACCGCCCCCGCAACTGCGTGCGTGATTCTCGAAAGCCTCGATGAACCAGCGTCCGAGCCTCCTTCCTCCACTCCCAGGTTTGCAATCTCGCCTCGCCTCGTCTGGCTGTGAACCCCGGCCCTCTCCCTTCGTCATCCCGGCAGGGACGCCCCCCCCCCTTTTCTCACATAGGCATTTTCACCGATACATGCAGTTTCAGCTTCAGCCTCGCATGCTCATCGACGTCTCGCTGGCTGCCGCCGCCGCCCACGCCGAGGTGTCCACGACCTTGTAAAACTCCGGCGCGTACTCCACCAGCCAGTTCTTCTCGATCTTGGTGATGTCTCGGATGAATATCTTGGTAGCCGTCTCCGTGACCTCGTGGAAAATGACCCAGTCAGCCTTGCGGTTGAACATCAGAGAGCTCGGGTGCGCGTGGAGCGTCGTCTCGCCCGACACGTTGAGGAACGTGCCGTCCGGCTGCATCCTCGCCGCGTGCGCGAAGTAGCCGCTCGTGAGACACCGCCGTATCTGCTCCGCCTTCATGGTGTTATCCTGCTTCTGCTGCCCCTGCTTACCGCCGAGTGACTCGTCCACAGTGATGCCGAAGTTTTCAAGGTGCCGCTTCAGCTGGGCCCGGATGCTTACGGCACGCGTCATCGTCTTGAAGTTGAGGTTGTGCTCGCGACAGAACTTGGATTCCTTCCGCCCCACGGTCACGAATGCGTAGTAGGCGTTGAGCAGCGTTAGGTGGTCGCCCTCCTCGGCTGCGAACTTGCGTCGCGATGTCTCCATGGTCTTGCGCTCGCCGTCGTGGTAGAACCATACGTTGTTCCCGCCCGCGCTGGTCATGGCCGCGATGCTCAGCATCTCGCTCAAGCACCCGAAGGACGCGGCGCTGAGAAGTGTCTTGGCCATCATCGGCTCGACGGCGATCTCGGCCATCCTGTAGCCCAGGGGCTTGGTCAGCTTGGCGTAGTCGTCCAGAGCACCCAGGGAGTACAGGAGCTCCAGCGCCTTGGCCATCAACTCGGCCGGCGGGGGGCTGAGGAAATTGAAGCGCAGGACGTTGTCGATGCCGAGAGCCTTGAGCTGCAGGATGAAGGGCGCCAGGTTGGTCCGTTGGATCTCGGGGATGGTGGCTTCGGGCAGGCTGAGATACGACTCCTCGGTGTACAGGCGGAAGCACTTGCCCGGCCGAGTGCGGCCGGCTCTGCCGGCGCGCTGGGATGCCGATGCCTTCGAGATGGGAGTGGACGTGAGAGTCTCGATGCCAGTACGGGGATTGTACGCGCGCAGCTTCGCGAAACCGCAGTCGATGACGTAGACGATGCCGTCGATGGTGATGGATGCCTCGGCGATATTGGTCGCGAACACAACCTTGCGCGTACCCTCGGGCGGGTTTTCGAAGACGTACATCTGCTGTTCCGTAGAGAGGCCAGCATAAAGCGCCAGGGCCTGCAGCTTTGTGCTTTGTTCCTTCATGTCCAGTAGGCGGTCGGCGACGGCTTGAACGGCGTTGTCGATCTCCTCGCGGCCGGTGAGAAAGACGAGTATGTCACCGTCAGCCTCATTCTCATGGATGTCGAGGACGGTCGACACAGCTTGTTCAACGTAGTCATCTGTTGGTGATTCAAGGTAGAGATTGTCGACTGGGTAAGACCGCCCCTCGAGGCTGATAATGGCCCCCTTCTCGTTGTCGCCAGCAGCTGCGGAGGCTTGCTTTGTCTCTGGTTCGTCGCCCGGGTTCGTCGTAAAAAACCTCAGGAACTCCTCGGCCTGCAATGTGGCACTGCTGATGATGATGCGCAACTCGGGTCGCTTCTTCATGATCTTCTTGAGAAGCCCCAAGAGAATGTCGGTGCTGATCGACCGCTCGTGGGCCTCGTCCACCATGATGACGGAGTAGCGCGTGAGCAGCGGATCAACGAGGGCCTCCCGGATGAGGAGACCATCGGTCATGAACTTGATGCGCGTCTGTGCCGAGGTGGCATCTTCGAAGCGGATGGCGTAGCCGACCTCCTTACCTATCTCGCAGCCGAATTCCTCGGCAACTCGCATGGCGACCGTTGTCGCGGCCACTCGTCTTGGCTGAAAGCATGTTAGCTTTCGTATGGTTCAGCGCGTGACGTCGTGGTAACCACTTACCTGCGTGATGCCGATGACCTTGCCATCTGAGCACCATCCTGCAGCCTCGAGAAATTGGGGAATCTGTGTAGTTTTACCGGAGCCCGTTTGTCCAATGACGATGGTGACTTGCTTTGTTTCAATGAGATACAGCAAGGCTTCCCGGTGCTTGGCGATGGGAAGAAGTGCGGCAGGCTTGTGCAAAGCAGGGATGAAGTTCGAGTTGATGTCGAATTCGGCCATGGTTGTTGGTTGGCTTTTGGGCGTCGTTGATGAGATATGTCAAATGCTCAGTGTACCACGTTGGCTCCTCAAAAAAAGCCTCCACTTTCAGGCAGACAATGGTTACTTAAATGATATTCACCTCACTTTGGCCTCAGATTGTCATTTTGGCCTCAGTACAGCATCGTGCCAAACTACACAGGCCACTTACTTCTCTGTGTAGCAAGTACAAGCAGGTCGCGGCGGCCTCACTGCCTCTTTCGGCCGAGATATTGCTGGTAGGTTGAGGTTGGTAAATGGAACATGCTGGCAGTGCCGCCGGCCGGCGACGAGTGTCATATGCTGACCTAGTCGGGTCCCGGTGTTCCAATCTGACGACGCCTGTGGCGACAAGGAATGCGGCTGAGCCAACGCTCAACTGGGCGCCTGGAGGCGCGGCGTCATCAGCTCGCAGCCCACTTTAATATCATCTCGCCAGCTCTCCAACCCCTCGCCGGCGCAAGATTAACACCAACAACCGTTTGGGACACAGTTTATCTCTTGACACAAGGTTTTGAGACCCCTTATATCGCAATCCACACCGTGCACGCATCTCCGCCTCTCAAAAGACTATTTAAACGGACGGTGGATGAGATAGTCATGTCTGCTCCCAACGAAACAGTGCGCCCATCCCGCGTCGAAACACCCCAGTTTATGCGAGGTTCCCTGCGACTGACTTCACCCCTTTGCGATTTCTAGAACAAGGCTACCTCCACAAACGCTCCGGAGTCTCCCACCACGGTCAAGCCCTTGGACCTTAGTGACGACGAAGACGTCCAGGAGACTGGCATTCTCGGCAGTGCAGAACCCATCCAGAACACCACTCCTTCGGCCAACATGGCCTCCCCGACCGCGGCTGCCGAAGCTGCACCCCCTCCGAAGCCCCCTAGACCCTCGACCGAGACACAGAAGAACGAAGACATCCTGAAGGAGGCTTTCCCCAGCATTGATATCTCCGTTATCAAGGCCGTCCTGAGAGCTAGCGGTGGACGCATCGACCCCGCCTTCAATGCTCTTCTCGGTATGTCGCGTGCTCTCCCTGCCAACAGCACCCGACTAATTTGGCCCCTATAGAAATGACGGATCCGGATGCTGCGCGTAACGAGCCCGAAGAAGAGCAACCACCTCCGCAGCCCCCTCGCCCTGCCGCGACCGCGCAGCTGTCCCAGCTTGAAGCCGACGAGCTCTACGCCCGCCAGCTGGCAGAGCACTACGACAACGTAGGAAACTACGAGGCTAGAACGTCCAACCGAAGCCCTGGCGGCCGCGTCAGGCGCCAGCAAACAGGCCTCGAGCCCAGGGTCAACGCTGAGGAGCGCGAGCACAACTTCTTCGACGATGAGCTGCCGGTTATCCAGGAGAAACTGAGGAAGGGATTCGTCGAGACCCAGGGCAAGGTCAACAGCTGGATCACAACCATGAAGAAGAGGTTCGACGAGGAGTTTGCCGACGACGACGAGCACACCCAGCGCCCCGGCCAGGGTCAGGGCCAGGCACAGTATGGACAGAGACGACCCGGCGAGTCGAGCCGTAGGAGCGGCGACTACGAGAGATACGACGCGGACCCGCAAGTCCTCAGCGACGACTTTGCGGGCATGAAGTTCACTGCCGACGGAAGTAAGTGCACCTGGCTTGTGCCATCCCCTATCGCGATGCGAGTGGTCCAGCGCTAACGACCGAGCAGCCCCGGTGCGCGACAGCAACCGGCCCCTGTCAAACCCTGACCTCTTCAAGCCGCCGCCGCCCTCGAAGTCGCCCAAGCCCCATGACGGACGCAAGGTTGCGTTCCGGGAGGGGGCGGAGGAGATTGATGTGTACGGATCGTCGCCTAGAGTATCTGGTGAGGACGCCACGGGCTCGAAGGCCAAGTCGAGCAAGTGGCAGCCCCTGTCGACGGTTGAGCCCAGCCCTATCAACGACAACGATCCTTTCAGCCTGGGCGACAGCGAGGACGAGCGTGAGGCAAAGGACAAGACGGCTTCATCTAAGGACGCCAAGTCCGATGACAGCGAGAGGCTGAAGAAGGCCGCGGCCGAGGCGATGGCGGACAGCCTTGTCGATTCCAAGGGCGAGGCAGCGGCCAAGAAGAACTAGGCGCAGCGGAGGCAGCACGGTGCAGGGGTTATCGTGAGCTGGTGAGCTAGCGAGCGGCCATCCGGCTCCTACGATACTTTCATTTCCAGATATCCGCCCCTCTGGCTTGGGCAGCAAGCGAAGAGCCTGGTATGGGGGGCCTTGGGAGGCACGGGGACTTGGGGTACCCCGATTCTTTTCATAGGAAGCGCAGAAAGGACAATCCAAATTGATTGCAGTCATGATTGGTTTATGTGTGTCCTAAAGGAACTTGTAAGAAGACAGTTTGGAAAGTTAACCCAGTAGTTGACGCCACGAAGTTTGGGGACAATCACTGCAGCGTCCATCACCACAGAATGGAACGTAGTAGACAGACACTAGCCATGAAAGGCGTGCAGGCTTTACTTATAATACTGTAATGGCTAGGAACCTCAGGTACTACTTGAGATACCTGCGCTCAACAGGTTACTCAAAAACCTACACCTCGAGTGGCGCTGGACAGTGTAACTAACATCCGACGTCGAAAGTGACCGCTGCGGGCAGAAATTCTCTTCTGTTGAGCCGCTCGGGAGGCGCCAATGCTTGATTTATTGTTTGGTGGAAGTCGACGCTCTACTGTCCGAACTCTGACGGCGCATTAGAGACGGAGAGTGGTAGGCGCGGGCCCTGACGTGGCGGACGAAGAAGGACTTCAAAACACAACACAGGCAGAGGGTACAAGCCATGACAACTGCTGGCGATGCTCAAGCCCTGGCAGAAGATCTGCGTCTGACGTAGTGCCGGGCTTGGGACACGCGGCAAGACGCGGATGTAAGAGGGTCGGAAGGGCCCCCGGGGCAGGACGAGCCGAGTAACGTCACACACGGGAGATGGGGCCCCTAATGTTCTCAAGAAAGAAGCATCGGGCGTAATCCCCCGGGCCGACTGCACGACAATTTGATACGATCCAATGCTACTGAGGGGCTGGCTAGCAGCTTTGGTGGACGAATTGGATTGTAGCGAGGGCCGAGGGCGACGGCGACGGCAGGACTGTCACGGATGCGGAGCCCCGCGTTGGATTGGGGAGATTTCTTTTCTCTGTCTTTTTTCTTTTTTTTTTTTTTTTCGTGGTTTGGCTGCCCACCGCTCCGGCTGGTTCCGTGTTTTCGATGCAGGAGCCGCGAGATGTTGCTGCAGGTCTCGACATGGGACCCGGGGGGGTTTAGGCCTTTTTGAGGCTACGGTGATCGGTTGTCTACAGGTGGAGGACAACAACTAACAGCAGGACACCTTGCGCGGTCCCAGAATAATGGAGTCCTTCCAACGGAGTCAGGCGGTTTCCTGCGGAAGTGCGCGCGCTATGCCCATGCTTTTGCGGGTTGTAGACAGGCGAGTTTTCCTGTCGGAATGTTTCGGTGGACTTGGAGCACGATGTCCCGTCCCGCATTCCACGGGGATCGCGGACCTTCACCGAAGACCGGGACTGGTGAGCGGGTTTACTTTCGGGAACAATACCGGGACGTCAAGTTGCATGCTTCGAGGCTACCTACTAACTGCTCATGTATTAACAGAGGTTACCTGCCTACCTAGATAAGTAGGTAGTGAAGAGGTGACGGAGCTAGAATGTGAGAGGTGGGGGTTACGGGGCGGGCGAGCGGACGGACGAAAATAATATCATCAGGTGAGATGGGAAGAATGAAGAAAAAAATCGTCAAGCAACGACAGAGCGACGAAAAAATTTGTGGCCCTTGTGGCCTACTGGTTACTTTTTCCCTCTCTTCTGCAGCAGCGCAGTAAGCTCTCGTCTCATCAGCAGTTCAGCCTTGCACTTGGCATGTCGAGCAAAAAACGTGGTTCGTATACAAGCCGTCATTGGTCGGCGATCTGAAGACTTGGCTTTGAGGGGTGAAGGGGTTCCACGGTTGTTCCTTGAGTCTGAGCTGCAGCTGCGGCAACAAGTACAGGTCGAGTATACACCATGGACCGACCACATCCAGTCCAGGCAAAGTGCAAAGGTGCCCACTCGGCCCTGCAGGACTGAAAGACCGGGAGATTCCAATAAAACCGGGAATATCGTATGTGAGCTTGTTCCGAGGAAAAGAAGCAAACCCACGTGTTCACGATTTGGTTGTCGATACAACTTGGAAAGGTTGACAGCTGGTTAGAAGCGGAGACTATCCTACGGGCCAAGTCTCCCGATTCTTGCTTTCGTCTTGCGAGCTGTCGTATGACACAGCCCAAGTAGGTAGGTACGGTGTAAACAGTCACGGGATACCTTCCGATTTCTATCGACGCAGCAGAGTCTGTCATGGTTGAAGGGACTTCAGGTCTAGGGTGATGCCGCAAAGCCGTCTGCGCGAGCTTCTCAGTGCTTGTGCTGTGCAAGGGTTGAACTGGAAAGTACCCCGCACCAGGTCACTGCCTCAGCTTAGCGTACAACTGCCTCAACAGTGCCTCTACTTACAGAGTACCTACCAATACCTGGTGATGGACAAGGAGGTTGATCTGGATGAGCGAGAAGTGTGGAGTAGGCCGGTTGGGCGCCCCACAATTGGCCCGTCGCTGGGCGCTGGGAGGCGCTCCAATTGGGCAGACCGACGCAGTGGTTGGCCAAGGCCCGGTGCCAATTCGATTTACGGGAGGGTTGCACAGGTTGACTTTGAACTGCCCGTGGCCCGTGGCCCGTGGTCTGAAAGCCATTGCCGGCAACACCAGTTGCACAGTTGCAGTTGCAGTTGCAGTTGCAGTCGCAGTCGCAGTCGCACTCACCAACGCATGCCTTACCTTCCCGTTGCCTTCCTTGAACTCCAGTCCGAGGCAGACCTACCTTTCTTTGCCTTGCCTCAATCCTTCAGATCTGGGCTCGTGGCTTGGGTGTTACCCTGGTACCTCCGCGAACGGTAAAGTTGCAGGGCCAGAACTTTACCCTCCGACCTGGCTTTCCCGCCTCGAGTATCCGTAACCTCACATCACCTCCCACGCATGCCAGCCAACCTTCCTACCTAACCTGCTTTGCCTCACCTTGATACATCGGCAACTGCACCACACAGCAACTGCGCCGCAGTATCGACGTAGGCCTTGTTGCCATCGACACGCTGACTGCCGGTAAACAAACGCCTGCCAGCCGCAGAGTCATCACCGACGTCTTGATTCGCTTGAACCTGCCTCTGTCCGGTAAGCGTGGCCACTCCTCCGCCACCCCTCGTGATCTCCTCCGATTAGTCGCCGCAGATTCTTCAGTCTTGCTGTTGCTTTGTTCCGTTTCTTGGCCGCGGCTCGCTGTTTCCTTTCACTCAACCGCAGCCTTGACTTCATTCCTCTCATACCCAGCTACTGTTATCGTCAATGGCATCTCCGTCACATTCACGACTTCTCTCTCCTCTCATGTGGTCGAGGGATGAGGTAATAGGAACAATACCCCCGGCAAGCAAGTGCCTGATTTCTCGGTCTTGACTACCTAAGTTGCTTGGAGTCTGGGCCCGGGCCTTGAGGCCCCTGCCGCGATCAATACATCGTGGGTTGTCGGCCAGATCGTATCCTTCCCCCTTACTCCCTAGTCAACTTCGAGACGGAGCCTGGATGCGCCTGCTGGGAGCGTTGCCCGGACCCCGGGGACTCCAGCTGGCGCTGACACTGGTCATTGTCATCCACCGCCAGCAAGTATGCTCGTCCACTCATCAGTTGCGATGCCCCCACGCAGCCTCTCGTCTCCGGTTCCTCTCACCCGTAACCCGCTTGCTAGCCTTTTCTCGACAAGTACGGAGTACTGCAGCATCTGGTCATGCCCGTGCCACAAGTGCGCCATGTGCGTTGGGCCGCTGTCCCCTCTTTCACCACAACCTGGCTCGCACAGTCGCCGAGGCATGTCCGGGATAGCCTCAGTCTGCCCCCACCTACCCTCCATCTTCGTTTACTGGGAGGCTCCAGCGTCCTTCTCACTGCAGGCAGTGTCCCTCTCTATGGATACCGCTTCAGGGGTCCTTCTCTTTCCGCGTCTGTCCCGAAAATATTCTGGCGCAACTGCTTCATAGCTCTGTAGGCCAAGCGGCCAGCCCACTGTGGGACAGTAGACAACCCAGATGCCCATGTTCTGTTCTGTTCTTCACTAGAGACAACCTCTTTTCTGACTCAAACAATAGCTTTAGGTCAGGCTTTTGCGCAAGGAGAATCTGTACTTGGTCCTTGACCCTTCCGATTTCGTTATACGCGAGGACGAGCTCACCCTGCGGTCTTGGACGACTACGGCCCGTTCTCTTCTCGTCGCAAGCTGCCAGCGGCCCCCCACGCGCAACATACTTTCCATCACCTCACTTCCGTGTCCAAGACACAGTTGCCGCCGCTCGACGTCACTCAGCACGATCCTTGCCACCTTGCCTGCCGCCGATACATACGCCAACCGGCAGAGCTTCCCTCTGTCATACTGCGCTCATATCCACCTGCAGACTCCCACTGCCAGCCTGCCAGACTCGGAGAGCTTGCGTATTGCTGCTGTTGTCTCAAATCCCTGGACGCCGTGATCTCACGGCCGCCCGCCCACCATGTAAGTATACTCTGTCCCCTCCCATCTTAGAGGCGTCCTTGGTACGGGGACAAAAGCGTGTGCTGTGCTGACTTCACGTCAGGAAGTTCGGCAAGCATATCCAAAAGCGCCAGCTTGAAGTCCCCGAGTATGCGGCAAGTTTCGTCAATTACAAAGCTCTCAAGAAGGTAAGTGTGTTGTGTCCGGTAGCCCCATCGTACGCCCTATACCTCCCTTGCTCCCCGGCCGCTTCGGGCGGCTTTTCGGTGAAGAAACCATGAAAAAGAAAGACGCACTTCCGAGGATCTGGTCGCTCGGTACCCAACGTTGCCCCCTCAGGGGTTAGGAGATGGAGCAACCCCCCATGGCAGTAGCCAAACAACAAGCGGCATTACCACTGACACCGGCCCATCATCTAGCTGATCAAGAAGCTGTCGGCTACTCCCACGCTGAGCGCACAAATTGATCCCCTCCGCTCCGCAATATCTATAGATTCCCAGGCTGCGCTCCAGGCCAACAAGGCCACCTTCTTCTTCCAATTAGTAAGTACCTGGCCATGGGTCAATGCAATGAATATCCCACCTTATTTGCTAACTCTCGAACAGGAACGAGAACTCGAAAAAGTCAATGCCTTCTACCTGCAAAAGGAGGCAGAGGTATGCACTTGTTTTCTTTCCTTTGCCAGCTGCCTTGTCTGCTTTGACTCGACCTGACCCCCTGGCAGCTCAAGGTCCGGTTGAAGACGTTGCTCGACAAGAAGAAAGTCCTGCAGTCGCGAAATGGAGTTGCGAGACGATCAGCCAAGTTCACCACCCTCGAGGAGGGCTTCCAACAGTTTGCCAGCGACCTGAACAAGCTCCAGCAGTTTGTCGAGATCAACGGAACCGCCTTCTCCAAAATCCTCAAAAAGTGGGACAAGACGTCAAAATCGAAGACCAAGGAGCTCTACCTCTCTAGGGCGGTCGAGGTCCAGCCTTTCTTCAACGCCACCGTCATCAGCGAGCTGTCGGACCAGGCCACGACTAGCCTCCAAGAGCTTGGAGCGTGGGCAGAAGGCGATAATGTCACCTTCGACGCCCGTACTGATCACATCGTCAGCAGCCAGCACTTGCTCGGAACAGACGAAGGCGACGCTGATACCCTCCTGCTCGACACTGTCATCTCCGGGAACCTCGAGGCGCTGAAGGATCTGCTCGTCCGTATGCGGAGTGCTGCTGCTGCATCAACCGCGGGTTCCGATACCTCGTTGATGGAAAGGATAACGCGAACATTCCTCGCTGCGATCCACGAAGCACCCAAGGAAACCTTGCAGGCCCTTCTCGACACCAACTTGGTCGACATCCAGTCGGAGGACGATATCAACGAACGCAACTGCTTGCACCAAGCCGCTATTTACGGAAACAACTTCGTTCTCGAGTATGGCCTCCACAAGGGCGTTGCCGCCGACCGTACCGATGTGTATGGCAGAGTTCCGCTGCACTACGCCAGCATGCATGGCCGCTTGGACATGCTCGATTTCCTCATCAGCGGTAAGAACCGGAAGGACTTGGCGTTTCTTGGGGACTCGTAGCTAACGCTTGCCATCAGCAAATCCTCAAACAATAGACCTGATCGACCATGACAACTACACGCCCCTGGTGCATTCGATAATTCACGGACATCTACAATGTGTCGAGCGATTGCTGGCGAAATCCGCCCGCATCGACCCCGTGTCTGATGCTGACCATGTGCCTCTGAATCTTGCTTGCGAGCACGGTTCGTTGGCAATTGTGGAATTGTTGCTCAAACATGGGGCCCAGATCCTGCCCGATGCCGAAGGGCTATTTCCCCAGCATCTTGTTGCTCGGTCCGGTCAAAGGCCAGAGCTGCTGCTCTTGCTAAAGAACTTTGGGGCCAATCTCGACCAGATCGACAAGCTGTACGGATGGACGCCTCTGGTTCATGCCGCGAGCGAAGGCAACGTGCCCTGTTTGCAAGCCCTGCTCGAAGTTGGCGCAGACCCGAACATTGTCGACGAAAAAGACCTGCCGGCAATGTACTACGCGGCTTGGGAAGGACACCTGGAGTGCATGAGACTTCTGGCTCCAAGCAATGCAAGGACGAAGCCCAGCCCAATGATCATCCAGCCTGGAGCCTCGCTGGGGGCTATGTTGACCAGCAGCGGACCCGAACCCATGGCTCTGGACCCCGACGCCATCCCGGAACTCGAGTTGCCGCCGCCGATCATCCCCCTACGTCGCTACGGCCACAATTTCCTGGATACCAAGACTGTCGTACAAATCAGCTTCGAGGAGAACGGCGACCAGCCCCTGGTGTTCTTCCATGATGGGAAATACCCGGCCGCCCGTCTTACGATTTCCTCCAAAGTCTCTGATCTGATACCTAAGAACATCATGCTCCCCTTCCAAGAAGATACCCGGCTCGTTTCCTTTCAAATTGACAATCTGGAGTCTTTCACGCTGGATTTCGACGTCTTTCCTACATACGGTGCAAAAATCATTGCCAAGACGGTGGCTCTCCCAAACACATTCAAAGCGCTTCTCAGCAGCTCTGGGAAATGCTGCTTGCCCATCTTCGACCCGAGACTCCGCGCCATTGGCCAGATCAGTTTCCATACGCAGGTTATCAAACCCTTCAACGGGAAGCCGCTGGAGATCACCGACTTTGAGACGTACTGGAAGGCGACCAGCCAGTTCGATCGCAGCCCGAGCACGTTCGTCACGGGCTCAAGTCTGTCCGGAGACTTTGTCCGTTTGTTTGTTCAACATACCAGTGACGGCGTTCCGGTGCTGTGGCCGAGATGGACGATACCCTGTGGCGGCATCGATCTTGCGATCTCGAGGTTGACCTTGGAGCAGTTCAACACCATCACATCCAAGAGCCCGAGCCGCGCCGAGCTGCATTCGCTGCCGTCGAAGCCATTGGATGCGATTGCAGACGTTCACCGGGTCCTGGCCACGGCGGGCATCCCCCTTAACGAGGCCCTCGCGCTGCTTCCTCACGGAATGCACGTCAACGTTCAAATCCTGTATCCGACAGCGGAGGAGGAGAGAGCGCTGGGCCTCGGCCCGTCTTTGGATCTGAACACATTTGTCGACTCTCTGCTCACGATTGTGTTTGACCATGCGCGCGCCCAGAGAGATCAGTCACTCGAGTCGGTCCGTTCGGTGGTTTTCAGCTCGTACAACCCAAGCCTCTGCACTGCTCTCAACTGGAAGCAACCCAACTTCCCAGTTTTCCTCTGCAACGACCTCGGCCGGGAGGATGCCATGGCGCCGCCGGATGTCATTCAGAGCCACGGACGGAGGTCGGCGTCGATCAAGGAGGTTGTAAGGATCGCGCAGAGCAACAATTTCATGGGACTGATCTGCTGCTCAAGACTGTTGGTATGTCTCTCCTACCACATGGCCAAATTTTCAGCATTTGCTAACGATTTCTCAGGACATGGTGCCAGCTCTGGTCGATGCCATTAAGTCTCACGGCCTGGCGCTCGTCACAGACAAGTCTCTGGAGCCCTCGACGACCCACTCTCTTACTGACCCCTTCCCAAGATTGCCAAAGGGAGTGGATGGCGTGCTCAAAAGTCATGGTGTTTTGCGCTTCAATGAATCCATAGACATGTAGACTTTTAATTACTCGCACGTATAATTGCGCGGTCAGTCTTAAATAGAATAGTCGCCCGACCAATACCACTCGTTCCTCACTCTTCGCGCTCAAACGGACTTAGCGGCTTGTCATTCTGTCATTAATCGTGGATAGTTATGTTCGTTTTTCCTTTCGTTTTACTTCTGCGTAATAGTGCTCATGCACCTTTGTAATCGTACTTGAGAGCTCCGAGCTCCTTCTCAGGATCCACGCTTCCCATCACCACCTTGGCGATGAGGACCACGATGTAGACGATTGCAGGGAGGTTTCCCAATCCAACGTGTCCAAACGTATCCCTCTCACCAGACTTGGTCACCATGCCCGTCAGGACTAGCATCAGGCAGAGTCCCAGGTTAAGATACGGGAGGTACTGCTCCAGCGGTGACCTGTGCTCGTGCGCGAAAGAGAAGGAGCTGCGCCGAGGCCTGCGCTGCGGCTGTGACGGCTCTGGTCGGTACTGTGAGGACGCACCCGACGCAGAAGAAACGGAGGACTCGAGCGAGGGCGAGGGGCTTGGACGAGGTGTCTTGGGGCGGGACAGGGCGTCGATGAAGGCGATGCCAGTGGACCCCGGCGGTTGGGTGTGGAGGAGGTAGGTCGTCGACAGGAGCGAGGTGATGGAGAGAAGCGACGTGAGCAAGGAGCTCAGACGGAGGATGGATATGAGGTACGGGATCGTCGTGAGGAGGGGCAGGGCGAGGAGCAGGTTGCGGAACTGGGCGTTTCGAGCGGCGTTTTCGTCGGCGAGGCTCTGGATGAGCTGCTCCTGTTCTGTTGCGCGGTAGCCGAGAATCAGCGATGATGAACATCAAGAGCTCAGGTGGGTAGATTGCAGGTGTGCGTACCCTCTTCGTCCATCGCTTCCGGCTGGGAGTCTGCTGAGTCGTCGTCCGTGGGGTAGTGGAATGTGCGCCGCAGGCGTGCGGCGGCGCCTCTCGGTTCGGCCATTGAAGCCGATTCGCGAGGATCGCGCAAACGGTGTTAGGGATGTCGCGATGGTTATGAGATGCCAGCGATAGGCTATCCGATGCGGGTTTTCGATCAAAGTAGGGAGCTGTTGTGGTGAGAATTCATCGGGCGGTGCAGCTAGGTAGCAACTATGCCCTCGTAAGTGGTAAGTACGTCCTGCTGCGCGTCTTGACGACTCAGCCTTATGACGCACGCCAGCTGGCTAGGGGTCTCATGCAGCATGATTGGCCAGAGCTCGGGGGAGGTCCGTTTTATTTCTTTTATTGTCCTTACCTATTTCTTTTAGCGGGTATCGCACTGCGGAGAGCGACCCCCAAGGTCTAGCTAGACCCTCCCGGAATTTTTGGCAGGTTGGTCCGCCCGCCGAGGCCGACCTTCCTGAATGACCTGATCGGAGTATCCCGCCCGAGTTTCTGACGTCGGCAAACCACGACGCACCACACAATATTTTTTTACGATTCAGACCAAAGTTTGATCCGCAGATACCCCGTCGAGCATGTTTTCGAGGATAGTCACCAGGCGATTCGCCTCATCGCTGCGCAACGCCTCGGCGCGGCAGAGGCAGCCGACCCGGCTCGGAGCGCAGTCGCAACGGAGATGGGCAACCGCGGCGCCGAAGCCCGGCTCAGGGCCGCTGATGGAGCGGCGAGCTGACAGAGAGCTCCCGGGTGAGCATTCCTAACCCAACCTGCCTCGGCCTGCCGCGTCGAGTGCTTCCTTGCCACAAACTGACCCCATTGCGACTCCGTAGACATCGACGCAGTCACCTTCCGCTGGTCCCGCTCGCTCCCCATCTTCGCTGCCGCCATCGCCCTCTCCAGCATCGCAATCTTCAACTACCAAAAGTCGTCGTCGCCCGTCATTGCCTCGACAATGTACGCGCTGCGCACGAACCCCAAGGCGCGCGAGCTCCTGGGCGACGAGGTCTACTTCAAGCACCAGATCCCCTGGATCTCGGGCGAGATGAACCAGCTCCACGGGCGCATCGACGTCAGCTTCAGCGTCAAGGGTACCAAGGGCGAGGCGCTGATGCGCTTCGCCAGCTTCCGCACCTCGCACAAGGGCCTCTTCGAGACCACCGAGTGGAGCCTCGAGACGCCCGACGGCCGCAGGGTCGACCTGCTGGATGGGGCCGACCCCTTCCAGGCGATCGCCGAGCTGGACGATGATCTGGATGAGCAGCCCGCATCCGGGGCGACTAGAGGCTTCCGGCAGACGAGCTACAAATAGGAGGCTTGACGACGTGTAGGACGGGACGGAGCACCAGCGATAGCATGATGTCTGTGATGGTGGTGGTCGTGGTTGGGATTTCGGGTGACTCGGAGTCCCCTTAGTTATGGGCCTCCTTTTGAGGCTGTAAATGTACAACATGTATAGTACACGGACTCCTAAACGACAACGGTAAAACAAAAGGGGGGGGGGGGGGGGGGTAAAAAGGCTACATTTATACAGGTCTCATCGATTCTCTTCTCTCCTTCTTCAACTCCAGGTGCTTCAGCCGAGCATGTTCCAGCCTCTCCTCTGCGTGGCGGTTGGCCTCCAGCAGCTCCTTCAGCTTCTCCTCGCGGTACGGCTTAGCCGGCGCCTTCCTCTTCTTGGAGTCCTGCAGCTGCACGACGCAACCCTTGGGGCCGGCGACGGCACCCTTGACGAGGACAACGCCCAGCTCGTTGTCAACCTTGAGCACCTTCAGGTTCTGCACCGTGACGCGCTCGTTGCCCATCCGCCCGGGCATCTTCTTACCAGGCAAGACTCTGGAACCGGAGCCCTGCGACGGACCCGTCGTACCGATGGTTCTGTGGTTGAGAGAGTTACCGTGCGACGCCTCCTGACCGGCGAAGCCGTGGCGCTTCATACCACCGGCGAAACCCATGCCGCGGCTGTTGGAGCGAGTGTCGACGTACTGACCCGTCTGGAACCAGTCCGGAAACAGCTGGGAGCCGACGGGTAGCAGACCCTCCTCGTTGAGGACCTTGAACTCGGCCAGGTGGCGCTTGGGCGCGATGCCCTTGGCCTCGTAGTAGCCCAGCAGCGGCCTCTCGACGTTGCGAGGCTCCTTGGCGCCCAAACCAATCTGCACCGCCCAGTAGCCGTTCTTCTTGCGCGTCTTGTTGGCGACGACCTGGACCTGGTCGAGCTGCAGCACGGTGCAGGGGATGCGCTTCTTGTTGTAGTAGACGGAGGTCATGCCCTTCTTGATGGCGAGGACTCCGGTGCGCAGGGGAGTGGTCTTCTCGCGGCGGGCGAGAGCGGCGGCCGGTCCGGCGGTGAGGGCTGGGAGACCAGCGGTGGTCTGGTTGAAACGGGTAGGCTTGCTGCGAGGGGGAGCCGTCGACCAGCCGTACTTCACACCTCGCTTCGCGGTGAAAGGGAGGAGGTGGAGGCGGGGACCGGAGAACGCGGTCAAGGCATTGGGTATCGTCGTCGGTCCGCGACGGAGGAGCTGAAGGCAGCTCGGGGGTAGACGGGGCGCCATGGTGATGGCTGGGTTGTGTGTGGGGTGGTGGTTGATTGGAGAGGTGACGCTCTTCTGTGTCGTGAGGGGAATTTTTTGGGATGAGGTCGGACGAGAGGTGGAAATCTTGATGTGGTCCGTGCGCACATGGATCGAAGTGGCTTGTCGAGCTTGGAGCGAGCTTCTGAAGCGGGTTCAATTTTCGAGCTGGCTGCATTGCATGTCAAGCCATCCTCAACTCTAGTCTTTTTTTTCTTCCTCTTGATGTGCAATTGAGGCTGCTGCAATTCGCTCAAATCTCAGCATGTTCAACATGAACGAGTTTCAGAAAGCAGACATTCGACTTTGGTACAGATGCCTGTACCGCAGCGCCCTGCGCGCTGTGCAGTACTCAATTCCGGCGCGCTTCGTCGTCCGCGATCAGCTGCGGGCGGCGTTCCGCAATGATGGCGGCGTCTTGAATAAGGAGGTCGCTCAACGGACCAACTGGTTCCTTCACGCGGCGGCTAAGGAAAGGGGTCTCGAGCACAAGGTGCTCAAAAACCTCGTTCGCATCGCGTACGAGCGGAACAAGCAGAAGCAATGGAGGGCGGCGTATATTAAAGACTCCAGCCAGCAGGGAAAACCACTGTGGGTGCTGTCCTCCCAAGCGATCGCGGGTTGATTGCTAACTTGGTGGTTTCTAGGTTGCAGGCTACTAAGGCATTTGACGCAACGGCCTATGACCACTTCGACATGACGCTGGCCATGTTGAATAAATCTATGGGTTTGGGGTTGCGGTGCGGCCTAGCGACCGTTGAGAGGTGAAAACTCGGCGTGGGGCTTTCTTTTCTTCCCTCGTCGACAAGCATGCGCGACATCTCAACTCTGGCACTCCCGGCAGGCAGCGCAGCATCCCTCCGTATTCGTTTTTGGTCCAGGAGCCCACGGGGTCTACCCATCCCTCCAGGGACCTCGACACATTCGGCCCGGCAGAGATGATGGAGCGGCAACACAAGACAGACTGTGCGGCCAGATTGCCATCGACGAACACCACGACGGGATCATCGGGCCAGTTCCTTTCATGCAGGAGAGTTTATCATGGACTCGTAGTGGCGCCAGGGTGGGCAGACGGCGAGACGGCAAGACAGCAAGACAGGAACTACTCACCATTTCCGAGGATCGCCCATTGGAGGACTGACTCTCGCATGCGAATGATCGCTGGTGCGACTTTGCATGGCCCGGGCGATCTGCAGGCGCGTGGGTCAAAAAGCTAGCGGCTTAATTCTGGTTGGCTAGTCGCGACTGTGAGATGGCGGCGGCAGCCCGTTTGGAGCCATCGACGGGTTATGTTCGTCATGGAGGGCAGTGTAGAGCAGGGGAGGTGATCAGAATGGATGGTTGGGGTTGAGATTGGGCGACCTCGGGATATTTGGCGCACACCAGACCACGGAGAGGTAATTATTGGTGCTTGCATACGCGCACGCGCAGTAGAAGTAATATGTTGCCGAACCGCTGCTGGCGCCCGTCAAGTCCTGATTATTGCCGTTCCTGAGCTGATCTTACCGCGCTCGACATTACCTCGAGATATCCGATTGAGGCCAGCGAAGTGATATGATGGGAAATCACAGTGCGTGCAACCCGAGGATTGCAGTTGCGGTTCGCTGTTAAAGGCGATGACGTTGTCGTACATGCGACGTGGTGGGATTCGTCTCCAGTGATTGGCAGCATGAGATGACTTGGGAGAGGAGTAACGGCGAGGCATAGTGAGCATGCTGTGTTGTGCTGTGCGGTAATTACTTTACTTGCCACGTAGCCGAGGTGCGTTTCGCAATGGTGAGAGCGTAGTAGATAAGCTGTGGTGAAGTTAGAGAAGCTGAGAAGTTGAGGCGAACCTCCGTGTCGGAGCCAAGGGTCTCGGCCGTCGCGCGCCGTGTCGGGGCCCTCGCCGGGTTGGGCGGGGCAGGTGGAAGCTGATGCTGCTCAATGCTTCCATTTCTCTTTTGGCTGTTTCCAGAAAAGTGAGAAAAACCCACCCCGACCCATGAACGCTCCCAGGCTACACAACTACCCAGTCAGCTGTTATTTCGGGATCGAAACCAAAACACGCCCCTTCGTGAAACCGTTCACCCCGGGGCTGTCGTAAGGTGGTCGACCGAGCCTTCGTTTGAAGATACTTAGGTACAACCTAGGCACTAAGGCAATGGCATGCCCTCCAAAGAGTGTCCAAACAGAACGTATCCAGTGTACCTACCTAGTCTGGCTTGTGACGGTGGGTCTACAGAAGGTCACTATCATGGCCCAGCGAGAGGCCTGCGGGCTGTTTAGTGTTAGCGGCCGCTGCTAATCAGCAAATGAGAATGATTTCTCGAGGTCCTGTCCCTCTTCAGGGTGGATACCTTTCCCTGTGCTGCTGCCAAGGGGCGAGATGTTGTAGGTACCTGTACCTATCCACCTACGAGCTTGGGCACTGAACTCGCGTACCTACCGAGGAGCCATACGGCACACCAGGTAGTGCGTTGTGGGCTCACACGCACCTGGAGATGCGAATCAGCTGCTGTTTTACTGGACGATGGGCGGGGCCGCGGGGGGCCTCCAGGTGCAGCTTTCCGCACGACAAACAACCTGGCCCTGGAGCTGGATGCTTCAACCTGCGTCGTATCGGTACCACCGCTTCGCAGACAACACGCCTGTAGGACAGCTGTCGCTACCTAGGTACATGAACCTCGCTCTCCCACGACGAACTGTAGATTCAGTCCACTGCCGACCCCGCAGTGCGGTACCTTCACGGTAGAAAGTAGTTCACGTCAACGCCTGTCTTCAATCCTTTCTTCTCTTCTCTCAACTCAACCCACAACTCTCGCATGGTTCGCAGGCACAAAAGTCTCAACCTCCGGGGCTTCAGCCTTCGACTCCCCAGGCTTATATATCGAGTCTTTTCTCTCTACTCTCCCTCAACGACGCCCATTCCGCCTGCAACGTCGACCCTCTTTGATCGAAGCACCTCCTGAACTCGCACACCCGTACGAACGTACTGTCTTCGACGGTCCGTGGTTTGGATGGACCTACCCCCGCTGGCACTGGGCCGTACCGCGACCGCGCTGAGGACCTTGATCTCTTTTGAGATCACCGTCTGAAGGCGCTGCCACATCGCCATTGCTAGGAAGCATGCCAGCGACAGAAGCCGAATATCATCCAAGACACCATGTTCCGGCCCGCCAACCGACTGCGATCATGCCTCGAGCTCAAGAAGAGCGCCCGCAGAGGCTGGTCAAGCGGTACCGCACCGAGATCGCTGCAAGCACCTCGAGCATGTTCTCGACCGTTGTCGCCTTCCCCCTCGATAGCGTGAAAACGCGAATGCAAACCTACAGATATGAAGGGTTTCTCGATTGCGTGAGGCACACGTACCGCACTGAGAAGCTGAGAGGCTTCTTTCGGGGTATGCGCTTCCTTGCACCACCACCTCCTCTTCGTCTCCCACGACCCCTCATCTCGGGTGTGAAATCTGCTGGTCACCGTTCTAACCTTCTTTTTCCCCCGCAGGCGTCTTTGCCCCAATGGCTAGCGTTACTCTTGTACGAACCATTTCCTTTTCGATTTACCAGCGCGCCAAGTACATCTACTCGGGCTGGATCAAGCAAGCCTTTGGTTTCGACGTATTGCACCACGTCAACAAAAAAGGCACCTATCCAAACCTATACTCTGTTGCCTGCTTTGGAGCCGCCGGTGCTACCGCCGGCTCCTGCATCACGCTTCTCGCGTGCCCCTTCGAATTGACCAAGCTCAGCGCTCAGGTGTCTGTCCTCTTGTCTGACAAGAAGAAACTTGCCGAGGCGAACTGCCGCGCCACCAATGGCCACCAGGTCGCGGCCAGTTACCAGAATAAGGGCACTTTCAAGACCATGTCCAACATCATTCGACATCGGGGTGCTTTGGGGCTCTACACTGGCTTCAACTTGCACTTGTGTAAGTCAGCCCAGGCGTACAACCCCAGCTAACCCGCAGCTGACAATTCCAGTGCGAGATACCTTGGGGACGGCTATCTATTTCATGGTGTACGAGAGCGGCAAGCAACTCGGCACTACATTTGGCGGCGACCATCCCACAACTAACAAGCTCGCGGTCGTTATTTCCGGCGGTCTTTGCGGGATAGTGTCCTGGGCAATGATCTGTATGAGGCCTAGACGCCGCACCCGTCTGCGTGCACTGCGCTAACACCATGGCAGACCCCATCGACTCGGCAAAGAGCATCTATCAACGCAATTCACTCTTGTACTCCAAGGGCCAGCAGGTCGAGCCACCTCCCAAGATCGAGTTCTTCAAGAAACACATGTACCGCGGCCTTGGAGTGTCAATGGGACGCTCATGCGCTGTCAACGCGCTCTTTTTCTCTGCTTTTGAATTCATGAAGAAGCATGTCAACTCGCTGGATGACAACTAAGGAAGGAATTATATAATTTACGAAAACGCATGCCGACCGACACATCGGACACATGGACGCCTGCGTTGAGGACGGACGGCGGCGTTTTGGGTCAGTGATAGTGCCTTAGTTAGGATGGAACCCAGAGGCAACAGCTTATACCTGTGAAGAAACACGGTATGGAAATACGGACGGACTGCGGTTCGTGAATTGAAATCTGAATATGTCGAGTCCGATGCCCTGGCGTTGTCTTGGGTTTTGGCTTCAGCTTCTCGTACCGTGATCGTGAGAATCGGGCTGCAGGTTTGTCGCACCAAGATTCCACTACGTCTGACATACGGACAGGTAAGGTTTACTGTTGAAACAGCCCTCGGGCATACCCCAGTCGATATACGCAGGAAGAGTTCGGACAGTAATGGCCCGGTGAGCTGCTCAGTGCCATGTCTTCACCTTCTCGGTGTAGAACGGCACGTAACTAACGCGGGCAGGGGCAATGCCGGGTCCCGTCGTAGTGTACGGTGTACCTAGGTGCCGTCATCGCCTGGAGGGGAAAGTGGTGGTACGTACCTACCCACTATTAACACTGCGCGCTCTTGCTAGCGTCACGTGCTAAAAGCCCAAAGTTCCGCGCGCAAAATCATTTCTCTACCTAATAAGTTGCGACCCGACCATGTCGGGCGGCTTCACATACTCCTTCCAAGGACAGCTGACATCGTCCTTTGCTCTTGTCCAAGCGACGTACGTGCCTTCCTGCACTCAGCATCGCAGTATTCTTCGCCTGCACCTGTACATGCAACTGCACCTGCATCTGCACCTGCGCCTGCGCCTGCGGCCTTCTTTCCAGTTCAAGCAGCTCTTGCCGAACGAGGTTTGGCGAGTCGCTGATTCAAACATCCGTGGAGGACATTTGGATTTTCCCTTGTCTACGTGATTTATTGGTGTGCCTTTTTCCCCGTACAGCAAGTGTCCGCTGGACCTCACTCGTTGGCGTCGCATCTTCGTCTTGGAAGCAAGAGAGCAAGGTGTTTGGCCAAACCGGACGGACGCGCCTGCTCCCAATCAACCTTGACGTTTTTGACCTGACATGCGCGCGCGCTGTTGCTTAGCAAAGCCATCGCCCGTCACTGCCACTAACTGTCGAAGAGAAGGCTTGGTCCTCGACCGCCATGGTAAGCTGATAACTAAAAGGTATCATCAGACATGGGGAGAGAAAAGAGGGCTCAGCCCGGCCTGGCCACGGCCAAGGACCGCCATAAACGCGCCGGCAAGATCACGAAGGCCATCGATCGAAGCGAGCCTCTACCGCCGGGACTCGTGGCCGCAAAGCCCATGAACGCCGTCACAAAATCCAAACATCAGTCATACTTCGAGTTCATCGAGAATAAGGACAAGAAGAAGCCGCTTTTGTTCGAGGTACGCTTCACGAGCCCGGTAACTTTGTAGCACCTGTCTCTGACTCTACTTACTCTGCAACTCCAGATCACCGCAGACAGAGCCCCACCACCGGGCATGACACACATCCCAATCGGAAACCCCGAACTGACCGAACGATGTAAAGAGATTTCGAGAGAAGAGGGTGCATCAGTCTACATTGTAGTAGGTTGTTCTGGTGCGCGACAGATCAATGAAACATGCTTAACCGGCGGTATGCAGACACGCGCGAAGAAGGAAGCCTCAGAGTTGAGCCAACAAATCCACCGGGTCGGACATCACATCCGCGAATACATTGTTGAACGGGCTATGCGGGAGCTGGGCCAACAAACCTTTTACGAAGCTCCAACCACAGGGCCCGATGATGTTGAGAAGATCCCTGACTCACAGGCCGAAATCAACCGGCAGGCCGATGCCGCGTTAAGGGAACTCTTTCCTCGAATTCCGCACACGGACCGCCAGCAAATCATTGATCACGCTTTCAGGAAGGTCGGCATAAGCTCGCCATCAGCTAGGAAGTCATTTTTACTCACCAACAATTGTAGGGAAAGCAATTTAAGGGCGAACCTGTTGTCGGTTTGCAACGGGAGCTCTCTCTGTCCCGACGTGTACAGCTCGCCGTTTTGGCCCACATCCGACATAGCCACACCAGATACGACGCCCTGCTGAGGGAGACGTCCTGGCACAATGCGAGAAGAGCAACAGAACAGCTTTGTCTGGACATTCTCGTCAAGTGGCGAGGCGATGATGAGAACGGTCGCAATCAGTTGGATGAGATCCTGCGCGAGGTGGTCGTTCTTTCAGATGATTCTGATGAAAATTCCGAAGAGGAGCCTGACTCGGACTCGTCAGCCGTGCTTACTGACAGATCCGTCCACACTACGAGAAGAGTCTCGGCACCGGCTGTCCAATGTGACCCTCCCAACCGTAACCGGTTGTCGACGGCAGGCCAATCCCGCCCTGGATCCCCGAGGGTCGTTGCCACGTCGGGGAAACAGAAGCGAATGCTCAAGAAGCAGCGCAGAAAGGAGAAGCATCGCGCCCGAAATTTCGGCCGATATGGCGCCGAGGCCGCCCGCGAGGCCGCTCGCAACGCCGCCTGGACCCTCGCCATGGAACGGCAGAGACGGGCAAACATTCCCCCTCCTGCGCAAGATGTCCCTGCACATCTTCCTCCTGGTTCGTCACTGAATAAGGTGAATGAGTTTGGCAACGTGGTAGGTCCCACTACACTGGCACCTGAAGGTCTCCGGCAGCTGCGGGATTGCCAACTGCAAGATTTCCTGCATCCTTCGATTGAGCCAAGATCTCCTGATGTTGCTGGTCCGCCACGCTACAACCGCCCGCTGGTGCAATATGGGGATCTAGCTGACGATCAACCCCGTCGCCGAATGCTGTCGCCGCCAAGGCACGTAGTTGGGCGGGAAGAGGATCGTTATCTACCCAGACAGGTCACCCAGAGCTACCCAGCTCATGCTCGACCTTTTCCCGATGGTCACGGATTGTCGCGAGCACCCGTTGGTTCATACTACGATGCTCCGCAGGGTCCTGTACAACCACCAGTCTACGAGGTTCCCCGACCGGGTGACCCCTTTATGCGCAGAAATGAGGCCGTCCTTGGTGATAGATGCAATCCCATCATGATTGAGGATCAGCAAATTCACCCCCAGACCATCGTCCTCAGCCCTGGGGAGAGCGTGAGGGATAGGTTTGGCCCTGACGTTGAGATCCTATCGGTTCATCGCCCTCCGCGTAACCTTGTTCCGTTTTTAGAGCGTCAGCACGTCGCTCCTAGGGATGAGGGGTTCATTCGCTTGCGAGAAAATCGTCCGGCGGAATACCGCGATAGCATGCGAGAGGAAGGCTTCCTCAGGATCAGAGAGCACCCTGGCACACTATCTCGGCAGCCCGTTCCGATGTCTAGTGGCAGGCCCATGGCTGTTGATCCTTTTCAGCATCGGCCTTTCGATTTGCCTGAGCAAGCCATTTATGGGAGGCGTGCCGAGAGGGTGGTTCCTGCTGAGTTCACTTACCCTGGCCATGCACCTCCGTTCCTAGAGAGAGTGACACAAGGGAATTTACACGACTTCCGACAGCCTGCGTTTAACGGCGCGTAAGTTTTACGACTTGTTACAGGCTTGGAGTGTTCGCATACTGACCGCATAGCGAACACAGGCGTGCTGAGCAGTACTCACATCACTCAACCCAAGGAGCCTATGGCATCCCAGTACACCGCCAAGCTCATCCGGCAGCGAGGCTTGAGAGCACGGGATTTGAGAGATATTCACCAATATCGCGCCGCCAACCGCAATGGCCTGTGAGCGACGATGTCATTGTTCTCGATTAACTCTGACTCAACCATGGCTGAACACCCTGAAATTTGTACACTCTCGGGAAACAGATGGAGTAGGATGGGCTGTGTGGATAAGCAGCATCATGTGGCGTTCTACAGCACTGTAGCAGGGTTCTGGCAAGATCTTTGCGATCTTTGCCTGGCGTCAGGGAGGTTGGCTTCTATGTTTCAGGAACTGGTTTGCATTCAGCACGCCGCTTAGCGACAAGTCATGGAAGGAGTCCGTCCGATTTGATACCCCGGTTGGAGGGGAGCTATGTAGCTCCAAGCATGATTCGAAGTAGACGAGATGTGTAGGATCGAATCGCCACCAGTCAGCAATGAAACAAGGTGTCGCCCACATATATCACTAGGCATTCTGTGTGAGGCGGGCGCTCTTTGTAGTGGGTATCCGAATACCGCTGGCTCAAGTATTACCAGTGAGCAATTTTTACGCACTACCTTGGAGAGAGCGGACTACTGCTGCAGATTGTTTGCATCGCCTCGTCGTGTCCAAGTTTACTTTAGTCCAGGAGAGTCCTATTTACTGGGACTGCTGACTCGATGTTGTCTGCACACCTGTGCCGTAATCATTCTTGGATAGTCAGTTGACGAGATTGAACAGATTTCCCAGCAGTTCCAACTGACAGCGTGAGGTGTATGTACACGTTGGTAGGTCCCTTTGTGGTCATACCTACGATAATCAGAGGCGCGTATAAAATGATCTTCATGTTGGAATTTGCCGTGAAGCAGTTCTATCGGCCGCCTAATAACCATGTCCGTTAGAACAGCGCGAGGGTGTGTGTAGATGACCGGTCCAAGATAGAAAAAAAAATCCCGAACATATCTAGCGTCATGTCGTCGCCCGTGATGATGAACAAGCGTGCTCAGACGCCCCGAAAAATGCAGCCAGGTATGCTTGAAAAGTCCCCCCAAAACAAAGCGCCTCGTAGTCGAAAAAAAAGGGAATGCAGGAAGACGCGTAAAAATGGAAAGATTGAGAAGTAGGAAAGCAGCTGGTTTTCGTCATGTTGCGAGCATGGCCTGCCTCGTCCGAACCGGCTCTTGCGCCTCCGGCTCTTCGGGTACCACAAGCTCCGTGTCGGGAACGGAAGGCAGCTTGTGTTGCTTCGGCGGGTTGCGCAGGGCCTCCTCGGCTGCGACGCTGGCCTCGAGTGCCGCCAGCTCGTCTTCGACCTCCTCTTCGTCCTGGTTCGAGATGCGTCCGCCGAGCATGTCGCTGACTTCCTGTACAGATGGCGCGCACACGTTAGCATCGCGACCCGTTCCCGGCTAGGGGGTGTAACGTCAGCGGGGAGGCGCACCTTTTGGTAGGCAATCGCATCGGCCGTATCGCCCATGAGCTTCTCGACGTGCTCGATGCCGCCCATCTCCGCGTGGATTTCCTTCAGGACCTTTGTGCCCTGCTGCAGACCGAACACGACGTCCTTCTGGATCATGGCGAACTCGACGGAGGACGTGAGCTTCTCGAGCTGCTCGAGCTGGGCGTCCGTCTTCTGGAGGAGGGACTCTTGGTACTTTTTCCGGCGCAAGGCGAGGAGCGCGCGCGGCTTGTCGCCCTTGGCGAGCATCTGCTTCGCGACGGCGGTCTCTTTGTCGGTCAGGACGGTGATGCGGCGCTGGTACTGGTGCAGCTTGTCGCGTTGGAGCTTGAGGTCGAGGATCGCCCTTGCAGGAATCGCGAATTAGCTGGTGGACTGGCAAGTGCATCTCGGGGAGGCTATGGGCGCGCTCGACGGAGATGGAGGCTGTTGGGCTGCTGAAAGGGGGCGGGACTCACTTGTCCTGGGCGGTGACTTTACTTGCGTTGCCGCCCATGATGAGGGGCGTCTCGGTGGTCTGAAGCTTCGGGGCAGTTTCCTATGATCGTATGCGCGCAGGAGCCGGCCGGGGGAGGGGCGTTCCAATCTGTTGTCGTCGTGCAGCGGTCCGGACGTCGTCGGCGGTCGGGCGGCGATCGGTAGGCGATGGTGCGTTGTGTGTAGTCTCGTGCTTGGAGGTCCGGGTCGGTTTCGAAGCGCAATGCGCTACGTACGGCGCAGACCGGCGGCGGGCAGCCGCAGACTGCAGACTGGGGTTGGGGTTGGGGCGGCACTGACCAATGTGCCAGCTGGGGAAACTCTCATTTCGTCATGGGGGTGGGGTGCTTCCGTTATCGATAACAAGGATAAGGACTTGGTGGAGGTTCCTATGTCTCGAAACCCAACTTCAACACCACGATGCGAGTGCTTTGTAAAGTGAGCCAAAGAAGGTCATTTATCTATTTTCTCTGTTTAAAATGTCATTGGAACCATCAGGGATTCTGATAGGCACTCCTTGAGCAACGACTTGTGTTGGGCCCAACTCTTCACAGTTTGTTCCACGTGCACTCTGTCACCGAAGAATTGACAACTTGCGTCGCCGCGTCGGCTATTAGCTAAACCCCACTATCTGGACATAGCTACTAACTGAAAAGTGGCTGAAACCTAGTAGGATAAAATCAATCAATTAATCAATCATTATCCGTCGAGGTCCGGGCCGGGTTGTTCCAGCAGGTTGTGATTTGACGGGTCGTAACATCAGGTCTCCTCTCCAAGGGTCTTGCCCTCAAGGCCACATAGGTAGGTTATTCCGTTCCCAGGCGGGGGGGGGTGTCCTTGTCTTGCGGTTCTGCACGATGCTCACATCATGTCAGGTCGCGTCGAAAAACGAAAGTTTGCAAAGTCTGTTAACAATCGTTCTAAGACTGAGCAACGTGACTCCCTTTTGAGTCTGATTCTAGGCAATTCCATCGTTATGCCTGTTTGTTCTTCCTGCGAGGTTCGTGGCTTCTTGTCGTATGAGGCTTCTCCTTTGGACTCTTCCCGATGCGCTGAATGCGTTCGTGGCGGCAAATCTTACTGTGACCTTCAGGGTTTCAGTGCTCAACTGCTTCGCCGTATTGGTGACCAGCATCAAAAACTCGAGGATGCTTTGGAAAAGGCTGAGGAGGAGCGTCGTGTTTTAGATGCCAAAGTCGAGCGTCTTCGGAAACAGAAAAAGATGTGGTTCGAAAAGATGATGCGCGCGGTACGTCGTGGTGTCGACAGTGTGGAGGAGTTAGAACGGGTAGAGAGGGAGAGAGTCTGAGCTGAGGCGGTTTCTTGTCATTAATTACAACTTACCCATAGAAGGGGAAAATCAGGAGTTCGTGACAATTGCGATGCGCCGCGTAGCCTATTTGATGGGCACATGTCTGTTTACTCCGTCTCTCTATATGTCCGTGTTTATCTTGATCAAGCAGAGTACGAATTTTTGTGTACGCACATTGTGGAAGGGCACAGGGTGGAAAGGCGTTGGAATCAGTACTTCTTTAACAGGGTCCATCATCGATCCCTGGATGTCTTCTTCATCAGACTACACCGATGAGACTAGACGCGTAGACGAACCCGTTCGATTGGCGCTTCTAAAACCTCGTGTTTGGATCCAGTCTCCAATAGTAGCAGCTATTCTTCACGCTTCCGCCGTGCTTCGAGTTGACGCCCGAGCAGTCACAGCTATCCGCCACCACCTTCAGATACCTCTGACACTGGGCCAGGTCCCACCTCCACTCGCACCCCTCCTGAAGGTTGAACTGCACCAGAATCTCCAACCCGAGCTCTCCGGCCTTCTGCGGGAACTGCAGCGTGTCGCGATAGGAGAAGGAATTGCTGATGATGTCCCCCGGCTTGCCCAGCTCCTTGCAGAACGAGTCGATGGCGTTGTCGATGCGCGAGTGCTCCGTCCCGCGCCCCTGGTTGTAGCAGCTGACTTTGTTGTCCATCGGGTTGCCCGATTTCAGAGGCGCCGGTACGGGCACCGCCTGCGTCGGCCGGACCGGTGTGGTCGTCTTCGCCGCCTCGGTCGTCGTCCTCGTCACGGTGGGACAAGCGACCTTGGCGTCCTCGCCCGTCTCGTCGTACGGGTCCTCTGGATCGAAGTCGGGGTCGTCCATCGTGCCATAGCCCAAGGGGTTGTTGTTGCACAGATACGCGTAGTCGGCGTAGCCGCACTCCTTGACGTACGGGTTGTACCCTCCGCCTTGAACGACCTGGACAGCCCTTTTCGGCCAGCTTCCCATGGGGGGCGCCGCCGCGTTGGGGCCGATCGAGCTCGGGAGTGTTGGGAACGGGACGCTAAAGGTAGTCGAGGTGACGACACCACCTGGGCCTTGATACGTCACGGCGGGCCAGGCAGGAACCGTGGCCGGGACCGGCCAATACTCAGTGAAGGGAGCATCGACTTGACGTTTCTGCCCGGTCTGTCGCGCTGCAACTTTGCCAGCAGGCTTGAGAGTTGCCACCTCGAAGACCCATTGCGAAATGGTGAGAGGGGCTTTGGTGATGGCCGTCGACCACGTCCCCTGGGTGATCGTGAGGATGGGCACGTCAACGGTGCTCGTGGCGCCGGTCCAGGGCGGGATCTTGACCACGCATGGCGGTGCGCAGGTGAAGCGCGGCGTCTCCATGGCCCATATCTTGGGGTCGATCCAGACAACATCTTGGAACTCCTTGTCGCCGCTGACGTCCAACACGGAGACCAGCGACCAGCGAGGGTGCTGCTCGACATTGAGGTTATCGAGAGCCGAAATGCCGACGCCATCCATCACGGCCATGTATTTCGCCCCGATAGTGACAAAGTTCTGCCATCGGACGTTAGCGTAGTTCTCTTCAAACAGAATAAGTACCTTTTGGCAGTTGTGCTGGCTGATGCAAGTTTGGGTGTACGTCGAGAACCAGGTATAGATGCCCGCTCCGGCGACAAAGACGTTGGCACAGCTGCGCATCATCACGGCCCAAGACTGGTCGCAACCGTTAAACTTGTCTCCAGCAGCGCATTTGTAGTCCGGGTCTCCCGTGAACAGATTGACCATATCTTGGAAAGGGGCTGGGGGTTGAGGTGTGGGTTGGTAGTAGGGGGACTCGGTCTGGATGAGACCAGCAAAGACATTGCGCGCATGGTGGAAGTTGTACTGGTAGAACACGGCGTGCTCGGAAGCTGTACCATATAGCCAGACAGGTCTTACACTCTCGACCAGAAGGCCGCGTGCGACGTAAATCGAAGTCTGAACCATTGGGTTAGCGGCATCCACAAGATCGGGATCATCAATCATGTGGTCGGCAACCCAGAGCCACATATTCTCGAAGTAACCGGATGCAGAGGACGTGATATGCATCATCAAGCTAGCCGCATTACATCCCTGAGCAATCCCGGAAGTCAGAGCCGGACACTCTGCTGGTGTAAGCTTCGTTCCTGTAGCGCCACCAATGCGGACGTGGACATCCCAGAGCGCGGCAGATCCGGCGCTCGCGGCCTCAATGTTCCACTGGATGAGGATGGCACCGGCGGTTGGGCCGCTAGTCGTGACGATGATATCCTGCATCTCAACGTCACCGACATCCCCCGGGTTTCCGACTTTGACAAGAACCTTAGGCGTCTTCGCGTCCTCGAAAAAGGCACCCGCAGCAACCAGCTGGGACCAGGTCTCTCCCACAATCTTTGAGCCGCGCGGAATGGTGATGGTACCGGTAAGGATGTAGGACCCAGCGTCGATGAACAAAATCTTGCCCAAGCTGGAGTACAGGGCATTTTGAAAGGCGACTGTATCGTCCGTGATACCATCGCCACGAGCTCCGAGGTCCTTGATGTGGACAAAGTCGCCCGCAGAGCTGCTCTCATACTGCGGCTTGGCGCGTTCATAGTACGCCCCCTTGGCGTCCAACAACCCAGACGGACGTTTGAACTTGTTGAAGCTCCCGCCCATGGAGAACTGACGGTCTGTCGAAGAGTAGACGGTGCCAAGAGCCCAGTGGTCGACGTTGGCCGAGGGTGCGAGTAACGTTTTGCCGCTGGTATCAGCCACAGCCTTGCCCACGCCTGAAAAGGCCACGTTTTCGACAATGACACCGGTGCTACCGGACCCCGGCGCCGAGTTGGCCGGCGAAATGAGGACTGCGGTCCCGACGTTCTGGAAGCTGGAATCGTAAAAGGCGGCGGAGCCCACGGAGCCGCTGCTGCCAGTCTCTCCCAGCAGGCGGAAGCCGACGTCGACATTGGTCATGGTGATGGACTTCCAGACCCATCCCCAGTCCCAGATGATCTGTACACCAGTAGCGCAGCCGTCGAAAGTCATGCGCTGCGCGGTGAACTGCTGTTCGCCTCCGTAGAGACCGAAGGCGCCCCCGCGGAACACAATGTCCGAGATGACGCCTCCGCTGCCGTTCTCTGCGAAGATGCCGTACTGGTTCTTGCTTCCCACCGCCGCGATGAGTTCCACGTTCTGGATGCTAGTCGCCTGAGCCACCTGCCAGTGAACACCGGCTACATTTTGTGTCGCCTTCGTCTTGGAGATGTCGATGCGGATGTTGCGGATCTGGCGGTAGAAATTGGCCGTGTTGATGTACCACTGCTCATCGCTACCGTCGGGGTTCCTCACGCCAGTGTACTCGTCCGAAGACAGGACTCCCAGTCCGACGAAGCTGCTGCCTGCCACGATCGTCGGTCTGTTATTGGCGTCACCGATAACCTGCGTTCCGAAGGGCATCGGCACTGACGAGGACACGAGGTAGGTGCCTGGAGGGAAGTAGACAATGGCGTTCTTCAGGGTTGAACCGTTGCACTTTTCACCACAACGCCTTCCGTCGTCCATGGCGCGCTTGATGGCTTTGGTGTCGTCCTGGGGTTCATGTTAGATGGGATATCCATGTTGTGACTCCAGAGCAAGATGAACATACCGTCAGTCCGTCACCCACAGCGCCGTAGTCCAGAACATTGCGGAAGATCTACGAACCAGGTAAGATTAGCTTCAAGCTGATGGATATTGTGGCTGTTTCTTTTCTTACCTTGTAATTGGCATCATCGCCCCATGGGACAGTGCCCTTGCGATCGAGGTGCTCCATCCAGTAGGTGCCCAACGTTGCTCTCTTGACCTGGCGACGTCTAGCACTGGCCGCGGTGAGATTGCCCGTCAAGCCGGCGGAATCCACCTCCGAGAGAAGTGCGGCGGCGGCGGCGATGGTGTCAGTGATCTCCAGCAGCTGGGGTGCGACAGCATCACTCCCGTCGATTACCGTCTGCCGACGATGCCTCCCCACGCGGCCGTTCAAAACCGTGCCCGGCTTCAGCGAGTACTTGTTCCGGATCGGGTTCGCGAAACGGGCCTTGTTGAGGACGGCGCTCCGGTCCATGGCTTCTCGCACGATGCGGCGAGCCTGCTCAATGTCTTGGGCGGTTACATTTCGGAGCAGCGGCAAGACGACGTCGGTATTGCCGGAAGTTGAGGTCGAGGAGCCGTTAGATGGAGATGCCTCTGCGCGCTCCCGGATGTTGACGCCGGTGGAGTTCAAGGCGTGAGCTGCTGGCTTCGCTTGTCTCGTCTCCTGCTCTTGTTCGTCACCTGCTCTTGTTCGTCATCGACATCCTGATCGTCTTCATCATCATCATAAGTCCAATCTTGGTCGGCATCACCTTCTCCGTCCCACGACCGGTAGTTCAGGCTCGAGTCGCCCACGGAGCCAAGGCCTCCCGAAACAGATAGGGCAGGCATGTCTGCGGTGGTGTCGTTGACGAGAACCTCATGGTACATGCTCTGCGGCATCGAGTCCATTGCAGCTAGTACATCCTCGCCAGTGACCAGGTCAGCCCAGGTGGGAGCGAAGGGATCCGTCACGTTCTCAGCAGAACGCTTGGCTTGCGGAATGGCGATCGTTTTGTTAAGCACTGTGCCGTTCCAGATGACGACCCAGGCAGCGGCTGGGCGAAGGGGCTCGTTGACGAGACGGAGCTGGAAGGAGAGGATACTGTCGTTCGGGTCGTAGTTGGGATAGATGTTTTGGGCGCGCATCGCGGCGGCAAGGGTCTTGAGTTCCTCTCGCAGGCGGCCGTGGGCGGTGCCCTGCCAGTCCTGCTCGGCCTTGACCTTGATGCCGGCAGGGTTTTTGCCGCATCGCATGGCGGCGCATCGTGTCTGGGCCGGAATCGCGGCGGCCTCGGGGGAGTTGAAGCCGGCGCCGCCCTCGATCCAGGTGGCGGGCGGGAACTCGTCACACGAGTACCGGATCTTGGATTCCTCGATAAGGTTTCCAAAGCTGTCGTACCGGTTCGCGAGCCCGTTGACGGTCGTTCCGGGTTCGAGAAGGTGAGTGTACCACTGGCCATCGTGACGCATCGGGTTCTGCTGGTTGAGCTCGGGACAACGCCCGTTCTTGGCCCATCCGCTCTTGCCCGTGGGACACACCCTATTGCGCCGCTTGCCACTACGTCTTCTTTTGCCAGTGTTGAGGTCATAGCCGAAGCGGAAGGGAGAAGCCCGGTTCTGTCCTCGAGGCGTGGCGAAGTAGGTGTTGGCATTGGTGCATATCTCCTGCATCAAATAACAGTTGTAGACAAGGAACGGCGAGACGCTTCCGAACTCAATGACATCTTGCAGAGGATCATTCACGGTAGGTCGCCAGTACTGTACTACGCCGTTTGGGGTGAAGATAGGATAATAACCCTGGATGAACTGTGCAGTCGCCAAGCTCTGCCGTTGAGAATAAAAGAGTGGAAGAATGAGAGTTGCGAGGACATAGAGAAATAGTTGTACAGGAGCCATCTTGCGACTCGGTCGAGCCACCAGAGAGAGAGAGAGAGAGAGAGAGAGAGAGAGAGAGAGAGAGAGAGAGAGAGAGAGAGAGAGGATGATGGTGCAACTCAGAGCAAAAGAGTGAGCTCATCCGTTGTTGACTTGCGATACGGAACGGATCTCGAGAACAGCCAGCAACAAGCCTCGCTTATATCTACGATTTCCCGCCCCCATTGTGTCTTTCTCCCTCGACTGCTCATCTCAGGGCCATATCCACAACCGCATGTTGCAGGGAACACGACAACATCCATGCTGACGAGCTGGGCTGGAAGCCCACGGCCAACAAGGGGTCCGAAGATCCACAATGAATAGCCATCTGTGAGAAAGTACGCTTAAGGCCGTGGAGACAATCTCCAAGGCTCGCTGGTTCGGGCGGCATTCCGATGTGCTTATGTTGGTGTTGGTGATGGTACCCAATGGTGTTTGTTGGCCGGCTCGGCGAAATTGCCGCCTGCGCGACGATGCAAACTTCACCATGCACACACATGTGGGTCTCTCGCTCACAGAAGAACCAGCACCAACAGCATGAAAATTTGACTTTCCGATGGATGAAGAAGTTGGCCCGCGAAAGGCTTCCTACCAGAGTATAGTGCTTCGCGGGTCCCCCTCGCCGTGCCGCAACGACCCAGATTATTGAGGGTTTTTAACATGTGCAGACATCGGTGTCAGGCGATGCGATGCGTCTATGAAATTAGCTGCGGGCATGTCGCACGGAATGAGGCTTTGCCTACATGAGTTGGGCGAGATGGGAAATTTCTTCAATCGTTCCCGGGATATGCCATCGTGTTGGGTATTCCTCGCCGGCTCCCCCAGTCCAAATGGTCTCTTCATGTCAACCCGATCGCCTCTCTGACTCTCTCTCTCTCTCTCTCTCTCTCTCTCTCTCTCTCTCTCTCTCTCTCTTTCACTTTGCTTCGATTTCTCACCAGCGCTTTCATCTGCAGCTCGTGAGGTCGACATCCCCGCGCGCGCCTCTTTCACGAAATGCGACTCACCACAAACCTTCTCGTGGGGGCTCACCTCCTCGCGCTTCTCACGCCGGGACGGGCTGCCAACGATTGCCAGCCGCATACATGGTCAGAGCCCGGCTTGATGCAAACCGTGGCCGCTCGAGAACGCCCGGAGGTCACCCCTAGCCCCCATCGCAAACGAGCCACGGTTTCGACGGGAGACGTCGTCTGCCGAGCCTACGGCGAGACTGGCCAAGACGTCAACTACTACACTTGCATGGAGATGGCCAAGTTCTGGTGGATCGACGTCGACTTCTTTTTCACGTTGAACCCGACCCTGAACAAGGACTGTGGCAACATCCAGCCCAACACCGAGTACTGCACCGATGGCTGTCAGTCTACGTCCCGGTCCCGCTTCTCCTCGTCGAATAACGGGCTCACGGATGACTAGGGATCGAACCGAAGAGGGATCCGGATGGCCGCTGCGGGCCTCAGTTCGGTAACGCCTCTTGCGCCTACGGGAACCTCCCCTGCTGCAATTCGGAGACGTGGAAGTGCGGCGAAACATAGTGAGAACTCACATCCGTCCGGAACAGATGAAGATACAAAGGCTGACCGCGGCGCAATGTGTGTATAGCGACGACTGCGCCGCCGGAACCTGCTTCGAGGGCCTCTGCCCCGGGGATGCCGTGTACAGTACGGACGGTACATGCGGGATCGAGCACGGGAACCGGCAGTGCGCCGGCAAATGGGGCGACTGTTGCAGCAGGAACGGCCGGTGCGGCACCGGTCCCGATTATTGCGGTCCGGATACGTGCCAGATGGGCAACTGTACCGTTTCCCATGTCCCCGGACCGACCTCCTCGTTGCCCTTTACACTCCCGCCGGGGGATTCGACGGCGAAACCGACGTCGGCGGCGGAGTCGACCTCTTCAACGGCTGCTTCCACCACCACCACGACGGCCGCGTCTCCCGCTTGCACCGCCGGCTCCAACGCCCCGGGCATCTCGGATAACCTGAAAGGCCTGTGTTCGTACAGTTGCGACTTCAATCACTGCCCCGCTGGCGCATGCGTCTGCACCGGGCCCGCTGCAAAGCCAGCCGATATACCGGAGCTAACAGGACGCCACGGCTGTCCAGATGATACCGTCACCGACGACATGGGATATTACGCGGACCTATGCGAGTTTACCTGCAGTCATGGGTACTGCCCACCTGGTGCCTGCAGGTACTGCTGAAAAAGGTCGTCCATGTCGGCCTGCATTCCCGGGGGCACCGTGAGACGTTGCCTAATGGTGGGCACACGTCTGCTGACCCCGGTGGTGCTTTTGTACGTCTTTGTATTGATCAAGTAGAGTCTGAATATCCATGTCTGACTGCGTATGTGTCGAAGATACTCCTCCTCGCAACATTCACCGGGGCTGTTCCGGGAAGTACATGTATTGGTAGTTGGGCTGCTCGGGCTCGCCAGGCCTGCAAACCGCCCTCAAAAAGTCCTCAAGATCCTTGTCCACGGGCTCAGGCGTCTGAATCACACCGACCTGACGGAGAAAACGAGTCTCGTCCACAATCCTCAGAGAGTCGGGCAGGGTGAAATCCACCACCAGGTTCCTGTAGTCGTCCGGTGTCTTGTCGCCAAAGACGTTATCCGCCCTGACGATATCCTCACGAAGGCCCATCAACCACGGGTGTAAGGCGGAAAGATAGTCGTGAACTGTAACGTAGGTATCGGACGCGTTGACGACGAGGGGCTGCGCCTTCTTGGGCCTGTCCGTGTTGCAACACCGAAGAAGCTCCGTCTCGCCGTCTTCATCGTCCTCGTCGTCTCCTGACGATTCGGAGCCCAGTAGTTCATAAAGCTCCTTATCAGGCAGTTTGCCAAAGACGCAGTCCTTGTCGCCGGGGTCGGCATGCCGCTCGTGTGTTTCGAGCCAGTCCTCCTGCCACTGCCGCAAAACGTCAACGTGTACAGTGATTGATCCGATTTCGGGTTCGGTAAGTGAGGATTGGGCAACTGGGTGCAGGGCAGGGCCGGGATTGCCCGCAGCGTCCAAGGCGACAAAGTAAGGCTCGCGTTGCTGATCTTGCAAAACGAAGACGGAGTCGGACAATGGTCCTTGGAGTTTCCATAGGATGCGCCTGGCCACCGGGGTCGAATGGATGCGAGTCGAGAACGCGGGTAACGAAGCGGGCGGAAGGGCGTCGGACATGGTGGCGTGATGCGCAGTGGGGGCCGAATATTCGGATTTCAGGGTTTAAAAATGTATGTTTTTCGCTAGTCATGGAAGACTGAATCAGAGCACAAAGAAGGGTTGCTGCGTTATATCTAAGCGGCGAGAATTGAACTTGCGTGTGCTGTGACAATCGTGCATGTAGACCGTCAAATGCGGCTGTCTACCCAACTCACGGCGAAAAAAGAGTCAAATCAAGCAATATGCGGCCTTGCGGCACGGCGTAAGCAAGCGCCGGTGGAAGACTCCTATCTGAGGCATCATCCGGGACAGATCAGACCAACAAGACAGTTTCAGTTCTGCAGCTGCATACGTAGTACATCGCAGCAACCCTTGTTTCCAAAGTTCTTTTCGAGTCGCCGTACCCACATCTGCGAAGGGCACATGTTCGTGAGAATTTGTAACGGAGAGGGGTCTAAATATGGATCCAACGAGGCGGAGAAGTAATAGGTCAACAGGATCTTGATTCCCCCGGGTCCCTAGAGCCCCCGGGCCTACCGCTCTATATGAATACCGTTCAAATCCGCATGCGGCAAAATCCTATTAATCTGTTTAACCCGTTTCCGGCCTTGGAGGCGCCCACGGGCCTCGTGTTTCTATGGGCTTACGCCTCCTACGTACCCGACACCCCTCTGGGCATGGGCGCTCCGTTATACTCCCCTTTAATATGAAGCTATTCAGAATCATATTGCTTTTTAGCGCCCACAAGCACTATCTTAGCCCTTAAGCGCTCGAATGTGGGATGTCCAAGTGGTTTGGTAAGTACGTCGGCGACGTTCTCCGCCGAGCTTACGTACTGGAAGCTGACTTCGCCGCGCTCAATAGTCTCTCGAGCAAAGTGCTCATGAACTCTTATATGCCTTACGCGGTTGCCGCCGCTCTTGCCCTTTGTTAGGGTAATGGTGCTGGTGTTGTTAGTCTAAATACGTACGGGAGACTTGACCTCCTTGCCGAGTTCCTCTAAGAAGCCCTTGATCTATACTGCCTTAGACACTGCGGCTGAGTAGGCGTAATATTTAGCCTCTATGGATGACTTTGTAACGGTCTTTTAACGATAGGACCTCTACGATACAGGGCCTCTGGCTATAAAGAATACCTAGCTGGTTGTTGAACGCGAGGTGTCTTTATACCTAGTGTAATTGCTGTTACAATAGCCTTTTAGGCCTAGGTCGTTGTCCTCGCTATTAGCTCTTTTTGACGTATATGTGATCTTTGCTGCTGAATGGTGCTTAATGTAGCGTATTAGACGCGTGGCTCCCTTTTGGTGTTGTTTATGAGGCTGATGAGAGAACCTCCCCTATAGGCTATATCTATAGGAGACGTTAGGTCTCGTTATCTCTGCCGCAAACTGTATTTTGTTAATTAAGTGTCTGTATAGTCTTTGAAGTGCTGGATTAACTGGTCCGCTAACGAGAGTGGCAAAGTCAAGCGCTCCGGACTTGATAGGTGTATCTATAGGCCTTATCTCCTTGGCGAATTCTTTTGTGATTTCTTTAAGGTAAGAGTGCTGGTAAATCGTCGTCTCTATAGTTAAAAGTTCTAGTTTGATGCCTAGGAAAAAATCCGGGACTCTAAGATTAACGACTTTAATCTCTTTGCTTACTACTGCGAGCGTACGAGAGATTGCTTTTTCTAGACCTATTACGATAATATTGTTAACGTGAGTGGCTATTGTTACCTTGTCTCGCTTATTGTGGTAAGTGGCATTGTCTGCGTGGAGCGCTTTGAATCCGCAGCGCTTGAGAACCTCTTGTAGCTTTGCTTGCTACTGCCTCCTACCCTAGTGCAGACTATATAAGGCCTTCTTTAAGAGGATTACTTGATCCTGACGTGCATTATATCCCACTTGTTCTATATGGTGTCTAAATCGAGCGTCTGAGAAGAACTCGTCGAGTAGTGCGAATAGTAATATATAGATCTTCTCGTTAAGATCCCCATTTAGGTATGCTCCGACGAAATCCCATTAGCGCACTGCAAAGCCCTTGCGACGAGCGTACGCTAAGAGAATCCTCTACGATGCCGCCCTCGATGTAGACGCGTACGTCTCGATAAAGTCTCGGCCGTACACTTGTAAGAACCCTCTTGCTACGATCCGAGCCTTGCGCTTACGCATAATCCCGTATGCCTTCTTATACTTCTATACCTACTTAGTAGTAAGTCTTGTACCTTTTGGAGCCTTGCTTTTAGGGACAAAGGAGAGGACGTTCTTCTCGATTAGCGTCAGGATTTCAGCATACGCGGCTTCCTTCTATAAGTGCTAATCGTTGGCAGGCCTATCGCGGGCCCCTCTAGCGTGCTCGGATCTGGGTATGGCCAGATCTCCTGCTCCCCTTGAATAGGTGAGTCGTGAGTAAGCTCCTGAGCAGTGTATAGGCACCTCTCAGGACGCATCTCTTACTTCTTTTATATACCCAGTATAAAGTGGACAATCTAGAGTTTATTATGGGCTGTGTGGTGGTAGCGGCGAGATCCTGCTCCTTGCCCCGGTGGCAGAGAGTGGTAGAGATCTTCCTTTTCGTACGTTACCGGTTTATAAAAGACCACGATCGATGCCTCTACGACAGTTTGGCACTCTAGAATCTATACCTGGTAGGCTCTGTCGCTAATAAAGCCCACTAGAATCCCTTCCTCTGCTCGAGGGGCTATCTTTTCGCCTCTGATGCGTGTCTTAGGGACGATGTTGACAAAGTACCTACTGCCAACGACGCGTAGGTTACTGACATCCGGGATAGCGTTCCTCCCGGGCTCCAAATCCTCGGTAAGTGCTTAGATCGGCATTTTCCCTAGTACTACTAAAATAAAGTTCTAGTTAAGGACGTAGATAGCTACTATTATGATCTATGGCTATAGCTCTGGTAGTATATCTATATTAATGTATATAGAACGTACCTTGTCTATTACTATTCGAATTACGCGCTCTGCAACTCCGTTTTGTTTATAGATATGGGGAAGAGACGACTCTACGCGCGTGCCAAACTCCTTTAGCGACGCACTCAAATACTGAGATATGAACTCTCCTGCGTTGTCTATATAAACCACCTTAACCGGCGTACTAAAGTACTTATACCAACCTATAAGATAATTGTGTAGTTAACGAGTAAGGTCTCTTTTTGAGTTTAAGAGTATTAGAGCCCTAAAACGCGACTTATCGTTAGTAATAAGGTAAAAGTAAGTAAACTATAATACGGACTTGATCTCTCTAATATTAATGTAGAGTAGATCTCCTGCGCGTAACGCGCGCTCGCGTGGCGTTCGAGGCGAATACCACAAGCTCTTCAACATATCGCAAGTGGTGTAAGGCTGAGGGACGATGTCTTTTGCCGTTAGGGGACAGTCTTTTGTGAGCTCGATCGTCTTGAGTATCTCCCTGTGGCCCGGATGGCCGAGTCTCCTATGCTATAACTGTGAGTCCTTCCTCTGCTGAGCGGTCTACATGACCCGGCTCTCAGGAAGCCTCTTTTTGGTGGTTACCGAAAGGTTGAACCCTTGTTTGGGCACATCGAGCGTATCGAGTACGTGGCTATTTAGTCTAATTAACTTGTTTTTGTATATATAACCTCTAGTAAGATAAAAGCGCTCTCCGCTGAATACATTCAATGGAAAGGTAGGGACGTATAGGACGTCTCGGAGTCTGATCGACTCTCTATTACTAAAGCTTAGGAATACTGTTCCTATAAGCTCTGGGTACACATCTCCTCTACCAGTCTAAATAGGCCTTCTGGACGTCATAGCCGTATAGTTCTTAAACCATAAAATATCGTTAACAGTGTGAACAGTCGCTCCAGAATCCCACAGCCAAGTGCTGTTTGTTTGTTTGTTTGTTTGTTTGTTTGTTTGTTTTATATTTAACGCCGTGGCGGCAAGGGCGCAGCCGCCCTTGCGGCAGA
>WIGM01000122.1:0-78240 GCA_014235935.1 Colletotrichum musicola
CCTTGCCGCGGTGGCGGGCAGCACGCTTGCGCGGCAGGTAAGCCAGAGAGCCGTGGCGAGGGGCTTCGTACTTTCTTCGAGAGGGTCAGCTGCCAGTTCTCTTCCAAATGAACGATTGAGCGAAATTCCGGTGAAGGAAATGGCTGGAAATGGCTGGAAACGGGTGCAAACATACCGGTGAGACATGATGGCGGCTGTCCGGGGGGGAATTGGCGAGAGGTCGGCCTGGAGGTTAGTTTGGCGAGGTTCACGATCGTAAGAAAATGAAGTACAGGCCGAAATTTTGGTGTGGGTTGGGAAAGTGAACGAGAGAAACCCTACTTCCCCCAGCTGAGACAGGTGGCACACGTGACCTAGACCCACCCAATTAAAAAAAAAAAAAAGGAACACTGCAGTGTGCGAATTCACTGACCGAATTGCCAGAATGGCCAAGGCCCCACCAAGCAGAATCCCACCGGCTTCCCAACCCGACCGCGCTTGGCCTCCCGTCCTGTACTGGTGCGGTTCTGCTGCCACTAAGACTCCGTCTCCATGCATGGGACTGTTCTTTGGCCAATGGAGGGAAGGCGCCCTACTCGGTATCAAATAATACCATTCCCAAGAGAAATGCCTATCGTTCGTCGCTATCGTCTCTATCGTCTCTATCGTCCTTCACCGTCAGCCTTCACCGTCGTCCTTCACCGTCGTCCTTCACCGTCGTCTATTATCTGATTGTTACTCTTATCATCATCGCCATTAAGAGCTGTTTACCTACTATCGCTGTTATCTATAATATCCCTATGGATGTACAAACGTTCTACCAGACCTTATTCACTTCTTCGACAATACCCTCGTCCCAGCCCTCTCTTTCCCTCCCGTTTTCTCTTCTCACGTTGCGATCATCCCTGCTGGGCGGTGGAAGTTCCGTTTATTTTTGCTGGTCGAAGACAGTCCTTACACGACACAGGATGCAGTCAAGATTTCAATCTCTTATCATCAATCTCGTGTCGTCTTCGGCTATTATTCCCCTTGACATCTTCTCCTGACGCATTCCCATTTCCTCCCAAAAGATCGCGAGTTTTCTGCTTTGCTGCCATGTCTTAAGCCACACCACCGAACTTGCCCTCGCCCTCGTCGCTCTCCTCCTGCTCGCCAACATCATCTTCTTTCGTGTCAAGATCGCCCTTCAGATTGTAATAGTCGTACTCGGGCAGAGCGACGAGAAACTGGATCGCTTGAGGTCGTTGATGCAACGTAGGCAGAAAACCTGGGTGGCTGGGCAAAGTGTACATGTAGGTAGAGGGCTGCCTGATAAGGGTCTTGACGTAGTCATCTTGCTTTATTCAAACGGAAGGTCTGCGGTATGCGATCCAGCATATCTGACACGTCCTTGAAGCGATCTCGTCAGGGGTGGCTGGTATCTCGGCGATCTCCTCAAGCTCTAGCTCACTAGCTGTCACTAGCTGTAGTCGCCCCCCAGAAAATAGTCTAAGCCGAGATTCTTAGTCGACCCCGAAGTGACAGGAACTGAGGCTCGAATGTGGGCACGGCTGTGTCGTCTCAATACAACGGAAGAACGACTGCGGAAGATAGACATCTCTCCGTTGACGGCAACATGGTAACGAAGCCACTCACGCCGCGTAGGTTTTTCTTCCTCGAGAGATGGCCTCTCAACTCGAAGTCCGTGAAGCTCGCCCACATTGACACCTGACTTGCGCATGGCGACTGGGAAGCTGTCAGCATTGGTGTTTGGGCATGAAAAGAAGGGGAAAAGATGCAAGTGCGCAAGACTGACCAGTCTGAAGTCTGCTATTATTATTCACCAACTGGCACAGGACGTATCCAGCCATGCCCGGGGCGTCGCAGATTCCGTAACCAGTCCTACCCTTATTGACGGCTAAGTTGATGCGGTTGCCCTGCAGGTCCTTCGCGATGACCTTGGTGTTCTTGTTCACGGTGATTGCTCGCATGTCCTTGGGTTGGATAACCCGGCCATCCGCCAAGGGCTGGTCTTGGGGGACCGGCGACAACGGCGGTATCGTGACTGTGGGTGTCTCCTTCCAGATACTGTTGAAGAAGGAAGTAGTAGGCTGAAAAAAGGAAAGTGGGATGATTGAGGAATGGCGTGGAAGAACAGGAGTGCTATGCCAGACGAAGAGCATGAAGAAGAAGAAGGGTTTGAGAGAAGAATGTCTTGATAAGAGAAGAAGAGTATGATGGAAAATCCGAAGACGGGATGGTTTTTTAAAGGCTCGGTCGGTTTCTGCCTAGGTAGTTAAGGTAGAAGGAGGTAGAAGGTGAATGCTAGCTCCTGGCCTGAGGTGAGGTGAGGGGGGCCTAGGCTGTAGTGGATATGAGATGAAAAGGGCAGTCCATGAGCAAGACCAAACAAAGCAGGAGCGTCGGGAAGAAAGAATACTGCAGTGAATGTAAAGCGCCATGTCTTGCCAGCCTAGTAGACTCTTTGAAGACAGCTGCTTCAGAATACATTGGCTGACCGACGGTCTCACATGCCTAGATGGACTTGGGGGTTTGAACCACAACAGCCTCAAACACTCCAGGTAGACAAAATGGTGAAGGCATATTCTCGGTTAAAAAAAGTTACAGAAGTATTCGATTTCATAAGTCTGTAATTTACTCTGTGCTGGCTCCGAAGCCAGCAGTACTTGCTAGGTATCTACCAGTGTATATCATCCATTAGTGTGCGTAGAACTTCAAGTTTAAGTAGAATCCAGCCAGAGTTGCAGTTTAAGAGCGGCTGTGTTGTGAAATTTTTACGGACCAAACAAGCTGTTTTGTGAGAAAGGCGTTGTTGCGCTTCAATGAAGCTTTGGTCGTGTGGTAAGGTCCCGCCAAACGGCATCTCACCTTTTCACTAAAGCGACCAGACTTGGCCTCCTTCCACGCTTGTATAGTTCTGCTGCCACCCAAACCACAAGATTTGAGTACTGCTCAGTAATCCGGTTACTTATGTAATATCAAGTGAAAGTTCCTAGTAAAAATATCTATAATCTATTACTATTATCTCTACCTATCATCCATCACCATTGTCTCTGTTGTCCATCACTATCGTCTCTGTTGTCCATCACTATCGTCTCTGTTGTCCATCACCATCGTCTCTGTTGTCCATCACCATCGTCTCTGTTGTCCATCACCATCGTCTCTGTTGTCCATCACCATCGTCTCTGTTGTCCATCACCATCGTCACTGTCGTCCGTTACCCAGAGCCCTGTTGTTACTATTGTCTGTCTCGTGGTTGACATCGGCCATGATATCTTGAAAGTTTACATCTTTTTGCGGCACATCATGATGGGTTGAACGTAACAATTCTTTTGATAGCTCCCGTTGCTGCTGTTGATTGTGAGACCGGCGGGGTTTCCTGTGTCATTGACCTTCCCGCCTCTGTAGGTCTGGTTTTTCTTATCGCCATCAACACCAGCAAACCACCCAAGTAGCTAACCACCAATTAAACAAGGTCAATTCCAGCACAACACTGGTTCCGCATAGATGCTTCGCTTACGTTTAGGCGCGCAGTACTTCAACTGCATACATTTCAATTGCTCATAGCCTCCATTGCACGCAGCGCTGTTATCCCATTACCTGTAGATGCCGTAGTTGACACTCCTTCTAGGAGGAGTTTGCTGAAACTCAAAAGGGGATTGGGGGCCACCATATAAGGCGTCCCCACTATTGGTGGCTCCATGGCCGGGCTTGAGGTTCAACAAGTATTCTCTTCGTAGCTACCTAATTGCCTAGCCACGCCAGTGCCCGCCCATCCAAACAGAAATGGTTTCCAGACACGAGATCGAGTAACGGAATGGTATACATGAAAGAAAACATCAGGGTTGCGGACAAATGAAAACAAAAACGTCAGACTGCCATTTATTCCATTAAGTAGATTCAACCTTGGGGGTTGGCCCCATCATGCCATTGATGCTTGCGCTCGTTGGCGTTTTGGTCTCTCCCGACGCGGGGGCCGGGCCAGACCCGTTCGTCGTGGCGGCGTTGCCCTTCTTCTCATCCTCTCCACTATCATCATAGTCTTCATCAACATCCATCTTGCGCGCCGCACGCTCGGGCTCGGTAGGCTGCGGGGGCCGAGCTGCGGCGGCGTGCTCAATGGGTGGCCTCTCGTCAGCCGGGTACTCCTTCACACCGGGAGCAGGGCCGGATGCAGGTCCGGGCCCGTTCTGCGCGCCGTCGTGGAGGATGCTCTGCATGGGCGCCGCGGCCGATTGCATGGGCGGCAGGTGGTTGGGAGGCATCGGGTGGCTCGGCTGGTGGTGCGCCGCCTCCGAAGGGTGGTACCCGTCGTTGGCATGGCGCGATTCCTCGCCTCTGCGAATGTCCTCCGCCCGTCTCTGGTCATCGGCGCGACGCTGGTCCTCCGCCCGGCGCTGGTCCTCAAAACGGCGGTTCTCCGATGAGTTGCGGCGGTAAGGCTCGCGAGGGGTCGAAGGACGCCTCGGTCGCACGTCGTCCAGCCTGGCCCGGTTCTCGTCGTTGGCAGGACGCTTGTGCGACGACTCCTCCTCCCATTCGCGCATGCGCTTGGGGCCCACGGAGGGAGGACGGTCATGCTCGCTGCGCGCCGCCGAGTCCGCCGGGATGGCACCGGGGGGAGGTGGCGGCGGGGCACCCTGCTCCATCGGTCCGGGAGTGGGACCGTCAGGGTGGTGGCCGTAGGGCGGAGGTGGAGGAGGCTGGTGCTGGGGGTATGCCGACTTGGGAGACGGCATGCGGTTGTCGTGCATCGACCTCTCGCCCGGGCGAGGGCTGTTGGTGCCGCGGAACTGAGGAGGCTGGCTGGGAGGGCCACCGTTGGGACCAGCCTGGATGGGCGGCATCTGAGCCGACGACGGCTGTGGGTAGTTGGGGTTGGGGATGCGAGGCGCCGAGGTGGGGGGAGCCTGGTGAGATTGCTGCGGCGGCTGCGGCGGTCCCGACTGGTAGTGTGAGGGAGGCGGAGGGGAAGGTCCGCGGCGCACCGACTCGGGGTAGGGAGGGCGGCTGCCGTGCTGGGGAGCCTGCTGCTGCTGCTCCTGTCTCGGGCTTGGCTGGCGTGGCATGGGAGGAGCCGGGCCACGGAACGGCTCGCCGCGCTGCTCGTACGGGTTGGGGGGCTGCGGAGGAGGGTTGATGTCCGCGAGACGGCCCCAGCCGTTAGGACCCGGACCGTTAGGACCCGGCGGCGGCGGCGGCTGCTGTCCTTGCTGCTGGCCCTGGCTGGGCGCCGAGCTTCCCCACTGAGGCGCCGGAGGACCGACTTGGTAGGCTTGGGGATGCACGTCGGCCGGCTGGGGGGCGCTGCCGGGCTGGCTGCCATTGGCACCGCCGTTGCGGAGGAGCTGAAGGCGGGCCTTGATGTGTGGGTTCTGAGGGTCCAGCTCTGCAGCACGCTGGTAGGCGTCCAGGGCGTCGCTAATCTGGTTGTTGCAAGACTCGTAAAGCGTGCCCAAGTCGTACCACACCTCCGAGATGAAGGGGTTCAACCGGATAGCGCGAGAATAGGCGTCAAGCGCATCGCGGTACTGGTTGATCTGGTAGTATAGCACACCGATAGAACACCAGAACGTAGGGTTACGCCCGTCGCGGTACACGGCCTGTTGGTACGCCTCATAGGCTTTGGGATACTTTTGTTGCGACATGTAGCACCGGCCAAGGAGGTACCAGCTTTGCGCGTCTCCCTGGTCGGCGGCGACCGACTTCTCCAGGAACTCGATGGCGCGTTCCTGGCTCTGAAAGCTGCTGCTTTGCTGGTGGTGAAGCCAGCCGAGCTGCTGGAGGACCTTTGCGTGGCTTGGGTCACGCTCCAGAACACGTCCGTAGGCGGCCTTGGCGTTGTCATACTGGAACGGGCGTTAAAAAGTCTTCTCGTGGCGCCATGGGCTTTGGGGACTCACGTCTTTCTGCTGTTCGTGAACGTGGCCAATCTGGAACCAGATGTCTTCCTCGGTCAGAGGAGGAGGAGGCGAGTTCACAATGTATTTGAAGCATTCCAAGCTCTGGTTGAACTTTTGCTGCTGCTTGTATATGATACCAAGGCGGAAGTAGATCTCGTTGGCCTTTTCAAAGTCAGGCTGCATTTGCATGACCTGCGAGAAAGCCTCTTCGGCGTGCTCGAGAGAGCCGTAGCGGTCGTATAGAATGCCTATGCCGTACCAGAGCTTGGGCTCCTATTATCCCGTTAGCAGAAGCCAGAGGACGTTGGCCGCAGCATCTTACCCTGGGGCTCCGGAGGTTGACCAGCGCCGACTGATACGCTGCATATGCTTGCTGGAGATCGTCCATCATCAGGTAGCAATGTCCTGCGAGGTGTCAGTATGTTTCGCGAGCTAGGCGCCAAGTCGCGGTACGCACCTAAGCTGCCCCAGGCCTCGCCATTGGTGTTATCAATCTTGAGAATTGCCTGCAGGTAGTCGACTGCCTTATGGAACTCCTCGCGCGTGCGCAGAATCAAGCTGATGGCGTTCATGGCAGGCACCGACTGCGGGTTGGCTTGCAGCGCTCGATCGTAAGCCTTCATGGCCTCGTCGAGGTTACCGAGGAGCTCAGCGAAGCTACCTGTAGCGAGTCGTCAGCGTGCGCCGCGCGTGTCGTTCTCGAGTTGGAATACTTACCGATCTGCATCCAAACGGCCTCGTTCATGAGGACAATCTGACGCGACGGTGCATAGTTCTGGCCCTGCTGAATGCCAGGCGGAGGAGGCGGCCCCGGGGGACCATGCTGCTGCGGCTGCATCGCCATGGTCGGCGACGGGTGGTGGTTGGCCATAGTGCTTGGGGTTTTGGGAGACTAAGTGCGCAGCCAGCTACGAGTCTACCTCGATAGTTGGCTGGTATCTAACGATCGCGCAACGGCGTCGGCGATATAGTCGCGACGCCGAGGACGATTTACGGATATCTGGAACAGAAAAGACAACCGCAAAGGAGTTACTGGCTGGTGAAACTTCCAATAGACGATGCCAATGTGCTGTAGAGTACTGCTGTCAAGGGGGGTTGTGCGACAAATCGAGCGGATTGAGGCTCGATGCGGCCCGTCGAGCGGAGGCTGGGGGCCGGCCTCAAAGACGACAAAACAGACCTGAAGCAATTAAACCGACAAAAAAGACAACGAGGAGCTGATGAAGAAGGGCGATGAAGCCCCGTCGGCAGCAAGTTGATGGGATTGGGAAGGAAAAAGGATACGAAACCCGAAGGCGATCGATCGTAGCGCCCCCGATGCAGCTGAGAGGGAGGATGGGTTGGGGGGGAAGAAAACGAGAAGGGAAAGTTGGGAGGCTGCGAGAGGTTCCCAAGGTAGGTTCCATCATTCTGCTCAACTCACCTAACCCACGAGTGAACGGGCAGCAAGGAGGGAGTACGTACCAGGGACGTACCCTTTGTTCCTTCCGTTCCTTCTCCTCTCGGTCGACGCCCCGGGGCGCAGTGGACCCTCTCGCTCCCAAGCGAAACGACACGACACCCACCCCCCTGGCATGGCGTCGCTGGGGGTGTGGAGACGGGGGGTCGCACCCACGCTACGCACTGCTTTTTTATTTAAGTCGATGCTGGCTGGGGTGCCATATGTGGGGCAAGAACGGAGAGAGACGCAAGAAGCTCGGGGTACGTATCGCTGCCGCTGCCGCACCCGCGCCCGCGACCTTAACGCGGTACGTACCTACCCGACCATCTCATCTAAAAAGGCGACTTGGCTTACCTTCCCTTTCTCACCTTACCTACCTGGTCCTGTGGCTGCTGGAGCCGACGGGCCATCTCACCCTCCCGGTCGCTCGCCCACGCAGCGCAGGGCAGCCGCTTCATCAGCACCAGCATCGGGGGTAACCCGTCGTCTATTATGTAGTACACGCCTACCAATAACCTATCTGCCATGCTATGCTACCTACCTAGGTAGTTAGTGTACAAGGTAATAATACCCTACACACACCTAGAAGTTAGGTCAGACCAGGCCAGACCAGGCACAACACAGGTCCATGGAGGCGGACAACGGGCACTCCCTCCCACTGAACGCAATCCGTCGCCCCTCTATTCCCGCCCGCCCGTTGTTGCTGAGGGACCGACCCACGACCCATGGGTGCTGCTCTGAAAGGGGAGAACAGGCAGGGTGCTCTGTCGCTCAACCTTGGCTGATGGAGACCACAACCTCATCAGCGGACAGAGGACTCCTCTGAGGGGGCGGAGGAAAGCGAAATAAGACCCATCTCGTTCGACTGCTCGTGGCTCAGCGACTCGAGTTGAGCCGCATCGCGTTCGCTGTGCCAGTCTTTTCGCGTTGTATCTCGTGCTCTCAGCAGTGAAGTGAAGTCCTGCGGACATAACATCCTCTCGTCCATTTCGGAGGGAGCTGTCCCCGACAGAAGACGCGACTTGTCTTATCGGCCGACGAGCCGTGGGCGCGAATATGTTGATCATCCGGGACATCTCCGAGCAGAAGCAGCAAATCCGTAAGCAGAATGGTGCCGTTGTGAGAGCCGTCAACCCCTCAAAGAGTCGAAGTAGCGCATTGCATCCTGCTGCGTAACATGACGCAGCATCAGGCCAAGCTTCACGAATATCGATTGCATCCTCCCCCTTCACTGTGTGCAGCCGGTGCCCCGATGCAAAGTGTGCAGGCAGAGAGCGCATAAGTCGATTCGGCGGCGGCGCAGGTCGTGACGAGCTTAGATACGTGTTGAGGGAGACCGCCGACATAATAAATAGGGGGCTATCTAGCCAACGCCCTCACACGATTCGCATGTGGATGATCTACCAGAAATTCCTTGGTCAGCACCATCTCGGACATGCCATCCGCAGCCGGTTTGAAACAAAAGACAGCCGTGTCGCAGCGCATCGCAGCGCATCGCGACGCCATGCGGAAGGTCACCGAGGGTATGGGTCCTGTGCCTTAGGCCGCCGCCCCTCCAAGGCGAGAGCTGACAGGGAAACGGTACGGATGAATACAAATAGGCGATGGGGCGACATCACGGCAGTCTTTAACGTCAGCGGCAACGACGGGAGCGTCGCAATGAGCCCACCTCCAGGAAGCCACCAGAAGGAACACGGTTCCAGGCAACTGTCATCATCTCCAGACTCCTCAGCCTGAACAGTCGCCGGTCGGACCAGCAGCTCCCTAAATAAACAAGGCAGCTAAAGAATGACAGGTTTCGCCAGGAATGAAATGAGACAACCGACCAAAACTGACGGATTAAAAACAGCAACAGCAACAGGCCGACACTGACTCCGAGCATCGCCAGGCGCTGCGCTTGAGTTGCTGCCGCCGCCACCGCCGCTAAACTGCATTTCGGCAAACCCCACGTGTCGCCGGGTGCTGTGCTGTTAGGATGTCAGTGTTCAGGCCGCGGAGAGGTTAATATTCACCGAAGGGAACCTAGCCCTTCCCCGGGAAGTGTCCCTGAGATGAGGTGCCTTACCGACCGCCGTCACCCTCGCAGCGGGTGGCCAGCGTCTCGACGGCTAACTGCCCGCCTCCTCCTCCTCCTCCCTGGCTGGCTGGCTTGCTGACTGGCTAGCTGGTCACACAGCGCGTTGAATGGGCTGGGCTGGCCGCTGGGCTCGGCTCGGCTGTGTCCAGGGCGGGTGGACAGATTGATGAGATTGGTGCATGCAGACCAGCACCAACCAGGCTAGTCCCCCCTCCCAAGTCTCAAGTCCCAAGATCCTGATCGGGGGAAGGGGGTGGTGGATCGCACCGTCGAAGAAATGCCAGAAACCAAAACCAACAAGAAAAGACGAACTTTGAGTTTGGTTCATGTCATCGCTCAACACTGCATCCATCCATCCAGAACACCGATGTGACTTCATCCGTGCCGCAACTGTCCGCTAGTCAGCCACTGCAGTAGATTGATTGCTTGATTGCCAATTGGCAATTGCCTTCCCCGAGCTCCCGCTTCCCACCCTTTCTGCTCGTCGGCGCGCGTCTGTTTCTGGTGTACTGGCGCCCTCACTCCTGGCGCATTTCTTGTTCGGCGACCCCCCTTCACCCCGGGCTAAGATCTTCGGTTTCAGCGCCTGATGATCGGGATGGGATGGGCTTGGTGGTGGTTCGTCGACTCTTCTTTTTGGCTGTTGAATTTATGATGCCTCTTTTTCGTCCGTCATCTCGGTCCCGTATTGCGAACCTTGCCTTTTACAATGAATTAGACTCGGTTGTGCCGACATCTTCGAGAATCGTGGAAATCGGGGTTTCAGGCAGGGTCCCTCGACGCGACGCTATCGTCAGAAGTTGCAGCGGGTGTTTTCTCTCGGTTGGTTGGCTGCGACCGATTGATTGCGGTGGGCGGCGGTGGGCTGGGCCGCTGGACTTCTTTCCCACAGTTTGCCGCAGATTGCCAGATAGTGTACTTGTACTGGTGGAGGAGCCACGGAGCCCAGCCCGCGTGTGGACGGAGAGGAGGCACACACTCGCGCAGACACGCATATGATGCGGGTGCATATGTGGGCGTTGCTTGGGGCCTTACCGGCCAGCGTGCGAGCATCCGCAGTCCTGTGTCGTGATGGTGGTGGTGGTGACCGCCGCTGTCGCCGCCAAGTTGGAGGGGATCACGGCTGGGCTGGTGGGGAAGGGGAGACAAGCTGGAGGCTTGGCTGGAGCCTCTGGATGGTGAAGAGTCGACGTGCGGGAGGGCGAGAGGAGGGGGCGTGGCGCCAGGGGTTTTAAGAGGGGGTGGAGGGAGATGGAGCGACGCAGAAGAGACTGCAGAGACGGGGTGGAGGGGCGTGGCCGTCGACGTGCGTCTGTCTGTCTCTGTGTAGCGGGGGTGCCTGCCGTTCCCCCAGCCCTTGGCTTGGACGAAAGTAAAGATTGTGTGCGTGCCCAGCGCAGCGAGCGTGTACGTACCCTATTACTGCCCGCCGCACATATGTAAGGCAAAGCAGAGGTAAGGTATGTTGTGTTGGTGTTGTATGTGTGTGGGCGGAGGATGCAGCCATCTCTCGCATATGCAGGCCGTTTGGGGCAGTACCTGGTCGTGGTACGAGGGAACCCGAGGCGTTAAGGTAATGGAAGGTGACTGCCCGGCTGCGTGCCTGCCTTCCTGGGGTGGCCGGGAAAAGACGACGACGGCTCCGAGCGAGCAACCCAACTAGCGAGCGAGGGAGAAACAATACCATTCATCCATCACATATCCGTCCAGTAGACCGGTCTGTGAGTGGTGTGAAGGGGTGCGAGAGAAAGATGGACGAGGAGGAGAGGAGAGGGGTGATTGACTCAATGATTGATTGGGTGGTGGATGATGGATGACGGATGCACATGGCGAACGAAGGTGACGGGCGATGATGGCGATGAGGACGATGAGTGCGGGCAGTTGCGCACGGTTCCCAGGGAACGTCTCCGGCAGGTACGTAGCGCGTGCCTGGCTGCATGTTCGGTACCATTGGTAAGAAGTGGTAGGAACCTACTATAATACCTAGGTACTTACGTAGCCCGTGTTCCTAGTGCCCGTAGACAGGTAGGTACGGTACGGTACCTACTGCGGTAGCGCAAAAGTGCAGGTAAAGATTGACCGGGCGGCATCAGCATCAGCATCAGCATCAGCACCAGCAATCGACCTGCCATCCGCCCAGTCGTCGAACCTGACGTGCCACGGTGCCACGGTGCCACACACCGCGCAGACTGATCTGACTCCTTGGCGTCAGTTATGGTGTGGTATCAAAAAGTCTGTGGGACGGGGAGAGCCTTTTCGGGGTCGAGTGGCACGGCATACGGCGGCTGGGGCCATCCATGTTTCCACCATCCTCGCCCTTCTCTCGCCCTTCCCAACGCGGACAAGTGGCTCCCCCCTCCCCGGCAGCCCGGGTATTTTCTGGCTTGGGCGCTGTGTCCGGACAGATACGGCGGTACTTGCAAGATACGTCCCCCATATTGCTAGCGCACTTTGGTGCACGTTGTCTCTGTACCACCCTCCTTTACAGAGCACCTACCTTCTATGAGACTCCCGCCCGTACGTTCCTACCTAAGGCTACCGCAAGGCTAAGAGTACGTACTGTTTTGCGCCCCTGATTATGCCTTACCTAAGATGCCTTATTACCTAAGTCTAAGTCAGTGTGATGATGGCTTACATAACAAGCCTCTTGACCCGTCTCCGTCTCTCGAACCCCTTCCCCCTGGCGCCCCCTCCTCATCCCGATTTCCCCTCCTTCGCGGAATTGGAAACGAAAGAAGGGAAACGTTGTTCGCCACACCCACGCACGATCGGTACGTACCACCACTCTCTACACTACTTCAACGCAATATGACCAATAGGTTGAAGAACGGAACGAAAGGACGAGGCACACGCGCTGGAGCTCGCTACGCATCATGATCAGCATCACCCTCAGGCATCGTCATTGCCCACCCCCGACCAGCCCTCGCCAGGCCGGCGGGCGACAGCGGTCTGCCTCCACCGTCGAGAGGCTGACCACGAAGCCAAGCAGCCCATCCATGCTCGCGGAATATGGGTACTGTGGTGCCTTGCGGGCGGCGCGAGCCCATATTAATATGAAGCGCGATATTGCTTGAATCTGTTCCCCCCATTCGCATGCTGGTTGGGCCGTGGCCTGGTCCTCTCCCTCCGAATCCCCGAATCGCCCATCGTCGTCCGAGCAGGCGGATAATCAAAATCGACCAAAATTCTCCTGCCCGCCCGCCCTGCCCTCCCGGTCCCAGCCCAGGTTTCTCGTTTTGGGCGGGCTTACGGCTCTGCTGCGAGTCGCGACTGCTGCACCGTGGTCGCCCGGATACCCCCCAGGTCGCTTCATCTTCAGCTCCCGCTCCGCATCTCCTACCTGATGCCTCATGGAAGCCATCGAAATTTTTCTCTCCCGAGTCCCAGCACGTTTGCAGCTCACTCGCAGACCCCAACCAGCGCGATCCACCGGCCAAGCCCACACAGGGAAGGGCTTGGCCGGTGCCGCTCTCCGGCCACGACGGTTACCAGTACCAGGCCGTCCCCCGTCATGTACGTAAGTCGTGACGCTGGCCAGGGCCCCGTCATGCGGTGAAGGTTAACGGCGGGACTGGAACACTGGGGACGACTCGGTGCTGTCGGCAACCATCACACGTGAGCCTGTCTCCAACGAGGCGAGCCTATCCCCGACGGCCCTGGCCCGTGGCGCCCATCGCAACAAGCGCAAGACCGTCCCATCTCGCACGTCGGCCACGCTGGACTGGTCTTCCCGGTCACGACACAGCGAGTACGGCATCCGTGTTTTTCGTCGCGACGTCCAGACCATGCCCGTCCATCGTCTTCGCTCCCGTCCCGGTCCCCATCACCCGCCCCCGAGACCCAGTTGGCAGAACCCCCAAGACTTATTCTTGTCTTGTCTCGCGGGGCCAGCCAACTCACAGAATCAAAAGGAAGTCCCACGCAAGGATGCATGCAGATCGAATCGCAGAGCTGGGCGCAGAGCGCGGGCATCTCAAACACCCGCATCCCGCCGCACCAGTGCCATTGACACCGCTGCCACGGTGTGAGTGTCTTGGCATCGGGGGATGCTCCTCGGGGTCAGAGCCTCTGGGGTGAATGAGGCGCACCAATGCAGCATGAGTAGAAAGGGTGCTAGGCGAACCCTCATAACGGCACCAGCAGCAATGCTACCGCGACCTGTGATCTAGTCCGCTGCCACGGCGGCGCGGGCGCACATTCCACATTCCTGCGAAGGCTGTGGAACATGGGAGAGCGGATTGCACAAGGTGAGACAGATGATGCAGCCCAGCCCAAGCCCGCCGGCGGTCCATCCACACCTGCCCACGAGCCACGCTGCCACAATCTGCACGCGCCACGGGGAACCCGAGGTCGCCATCGACATGAACCGGGCTCCCAAAAGCCAAGCCAGCCAAGCCCACCCGACGGTGCATTTCCTTCCTTGTCTCGTTCTTTTTTTTCATCTCGCCGGAGATGTTGGACGGCTCCGAGGGTGGTTGCCTCACGTTCTGCACTAGTATTTGTTTTCCATCGGCCGTCAACCAGGTGCTCAAGAACCACACAGCGATGGTCGTCAACCAGCGAACCATAGCAATACCATCCCACGCAGGGCACTCACATCGCACGCCTCGACCCTGAATCCAAGCAAGGCTACGCTACGCAAACGCAGCCAAGCCAGGGCAAACTTTTGGCTTTGGGCCTTTGGCGAAGGACCTGCTGAATAAGGCGTGCTGAGTGTGGGGCTTCCATCCGTTCCCTCGTCACCCCCCTCCACCTCCACGCCGGACCGGCTCACGCACACGCTACATCGGCAGAAACCTTCTTCTTTTCTTTTTTTTATTTTCTTTTTTATTCGGCTGCAGTCTCGTTTTTTCCTCCATTTATTTCCCCATTTATTTCCCTCTGCCCCCTCTCGAGCCTTCCTGGCCCCACATTCGCCTAAGGCAACGCTACCGACCGGCGACCGGAGCGCTAGGCCAAGTCACTTGCGCCACAGCTGCCGGTACGTACCCTTGAGATCCGCATGCCGTCGTCGTGACCGAGATGTTCCAGACTACTGGCCCGAGATTCCAGGCGCCCCCAACTCTCTGTTGCTCCTCGTTTGGACGCGTCCGGTGGCGTTTCCCCCGTCTCCCGTTCGATGCTCCTAGTGCCAAGTTGGTGGCGCTAGCCTTAACTTCCAATGAGGTGCCGATCCATATCGCCAGAGTTAATCCGGCGTCAGCGGCCTGGCCCTATTACCACGTATTACTCGCCCTATCACCATGTGCGCGTACGATTACAAGTCAGCGTCAACTGTATCTTTGCCCAGCCCCCAGCCCATGCACGGCAGTAACCCGCGAAAACCCTTCCCGTTTTGTCACCGCCCACCGGCATACGTAATGCCCTCGTGTCGGGGATCTCAAGACTTTGGGTGTGGCGGCATCCATGACATGCTGCGTGCATTGACGGAGGGGGAACACGCTACAGCCTTTCGTACAATCGGCTCGCTTGCCATGACACACGAGACCAACAGAAAAAAGAAGGGACGTAAAAGAACGTTGGGTTGACTAGAGAAGAACGCAATACGCTTACACTTTGGAGGCAAGCGGCGGGAGAGACGGGACGACCAGGGGTTCCTGGGCCATTTACCCTTTTCCGCGGCCGTGTCATGCAGATGGGAGTGCCCCCGACGTTCCTGTGTCATGTCGAGAGTTTGGCACGCCGCGAGCCCAATCTTCACCATCGTCCGTCTGGGTTGCCAATTGCCATCTGCCCCAGTCCATGTTATCCGCCAGTGTCTTGTGGGAAAAAGTGATCTGGTGTTGTGTGCCTTTTCCGCCGGTGGGGCATTAGAACGTCCCAGAGAGCGCATAATTGAGTGATGGGCAGACTCTCGAACGCTCCCAAGGCGGCAGCCCATCATTGCTGAGCTTAAAAGATGGTGAGACGAGACATAATTGCAAGAGAAAACGAGAAGGAGGGGAGGGAGGGCCGTTGAGTGTAGGACTCGATCAAGGGTGGTGGGTATCGAACAGTCGGGAAAAAGGTACGACGTTTTCGGCTGGAATACTTTACTTTACTTTGCCATCGTAGTCTCAGGAACCTACTCCTTAGTTAACCAAACCCCGGTACTGGTAGCGAGATCGATGATGGGCACTTTGAGCCCCAGCCCTTTCTTCTTCGTCTCGTTTTGAACGTTTTGAAGGAGCGCACGGTTTTCTCCAAGGGGGGGGGAGAGGGGGAGGGATGCTACTAAGCTATGTACCAAGGTCAGATCAAACATTCCGAGCACCTTTTTGTTGCTTCTCAGGGCCCTACGCGAGATAGTACAGGCTACGTTACGTTCTAGAGCCCAGCCGCCGCCCTATGAATGTGGGCTGTAAAGGTACCTTCCTCGCTCTTTTTTCAGTTTCCTTTGACACACGCATGGGTCCCGGAGATCGACGGTTCGACGTTCCTCGGTCTTTGAGTCCCGCAACTCTAATTGCTGGGGCGAAATATGTGTGTGTGTATGTGCGCTCTGGTTGGTATGTGTGGGAGGGGCCAAGGCAGAGACAGGAGACGGGAGGATTCTGAGGGATGGAATGCAAGTTGAATGGGAATATTCCTGGACGGGACCCAGGACCGTGTGCTTGACTCCTGAATTAACATTCCTCTGGTTAGGGAGGATTCGAAAGGATGAATCTTATCAAGTCCATGTCAGGTTCTCGACTCAGCCGTGGCGGTTGAGAAGAGAGACACTGAAGAATGCCAAACGGCCCAGAGATACAAACGAAACACATATCCCACCGGGGAGAATAGGCCATATCCGTACGAAATAAGCAATAGATGCAAGGCGAAGCGGAGAGGGATAGAAACGAAAAAGAAAAAGGAAACCTTAAACAGCCCCAAGGCCTTGAACATCTGAACGACTGACGTTTTCTCCCCTGAATATCGGCAAGGGGCTTGGCGGATGCGTGCTCTCTCCAAGCCTGCCAGCCGCCGGCCACCAGGCGGACCTGCATCGGGTCAACCTTTCCGATTGATCCCCCCTCCTCCTCTCATAGATCGACCTTTGTCAAAGTTACACGAAACATGAATTACCACGCGACCGGCGCGAACTCTACCTACTTAGACCGGGGAGGAAAGAAAAAACAACAGGTGGCACTTCGGCGCACATTGACTTTTCTTTCCCTCTTTTATCCCGAGGAGTAGCCGTCCGCCGTCCACGTCTTCTAATCTTCACACACCCCGCGCGCGGTGTGGACCACACCACACGGACCGGCGATCGTCGACCGAGAGAGAGAGGAGGTCCCGACGACGGATCGCACGAGCCGAAGCCGAAGCGGCCGCGCCCACACAGACATTTCGCGGAACAATTTAGCAAACCCCCTCCCCAAATAATTTACCCATTGGAAAATAACAAGGGGAAACGTCAGAGGGCTTCGTAGAGATCTTGGGAAAATGTCCGAGGGTGCATGGCGCACGGAGGGGCGAGGGCGTGCGGGAACGACTCAGGCCCGGCTCTTTCGGGGCCGTTGACTCGGACGGACAGCCTTTTTGTTTCTTTTTGCAGGCTGTTTGGGTGACGGGTCTTCGATAGGCCGGTGGAGCGTAAAAAAACGAAAAACAAAAAAAACGTGAGACCGATTTCGAACTGACATATAAACGACATGACGCAGCGCACGTGGGTTGCGAATGGGCACATGGGACAGCACGGGACCTCTGCGCTCGCGCGCGCGGATGTTCATGATACATACATACGCCCTGGGACAATGGTTGCATTTCTTCCAAGTCCATGTAATAAAACGTACATCATCGATTTCCCGCCCGTTGTGAGTAAAACTACACTACCTACTAGTGGTAAGGCTTTCGCTGTCGTAATCCGTCACTGCTGCCGCCGTCGCCGCCGCCGCAGCCTGCTACCGCCGATTTCTCGCTGCCGACTGCCTCATCCTTTCTCGCGGATTGCAGGTATTCATCTGAAGACGCCGATGCCGAAAGAAAACCCGGAAAGATTAAACTGCTTCCTAATCCGCATACAAAGAGTACATCGTCGTCCTTTCCAATCGTCTTCCCTTGAATAGAATCGGGAAGAACAGGAACTGATTTAAAAGTCAGGGTCCCCGTCCCCTGTTCGCATCTCACGACCCGTTCTTCTCGCTCGAGTCCTGCTCGGGGGTGTAGTTCGTCTCCCCCAGCATTTCGGTCGGCTGGGTGGTCATGGCCGTCTGCGTGTGGGCCTGAGGCTGCGTCTGCACCGTCGGGCCCGTGGGCTGCTGGGCCGGTGGCTGCGAGGACGGCCGCGAGGCCGCGTTGGCCGTCGCCGCGTGCAGCCGCTGATCGAGCGTCTTGAGCGCCAACGCCCGTCTCCGCTCCGCCTCCGCCCGGGCGCCACCGGGGCCGCTTCTCTGTATAAAGTTGTTGCCCCGTACAGCATGTGCGTTCTCCGGCGAAAACGGGCTGCATATCCGCATCGCAACGAGCACGTCAAACACCTGCGCGGATAGCGCGGCAACGAAGGGCTTGACGGGTCCGGGGAAGAACTCGGCAAAGGCGAACGTCTCGCTTGCGTCTCCGCGGAGCGAGGTCGGCTGGGAGGCGTCGAGGTCGGGGAAGACGGCCTTGTAGAAGCGGAGGTATGTCCAGCTCGTGAGGAAGCCCGTCACGGCGAGGGAGAAAGAGGCGGTTGTCAAGAGCGGCGTCAGGGACAGCGCAAAGACGATGCCAAGATATAGGAGGGGGAATCTCGGAACTCGCAGAGACAGGATGCCGCGGAAGAGCGTAACGGTGTGCGCAGGGACGAGCTGGCTGAATGCGACGAGGAAGGAGATCTGCATCGGGATCGTACCGCCGATGACGGTCAGTCTGCAGTATGTTAGCTTGGGATGCGCGACAGCAGAGGCTATAACGTACGTCCAACGCTCGTTCCTCGTCAGGGTGAAGAAGATGATCATGAGCGCAAATGTCAGGGTGTTCGGGATCACAGCTGTTATGGCGACAAACTTGGCCAGCTCCGCAGAAGACCAAGCTCTCTCGAGGTATCTACCTCCATAGTAGATCGTGACACCGGCGATTCCGAGGGTGAATATGTTGTTCTCGACCAGTGTTGAGGTCAAGAAAGTCCACGGGTAAATAAGGGAGAGCTGAGGGATGAGAGTGAGGTACGGTATCACAATCTCTGAAGTCGCGCTCCATTGTCGGTAGCGGATAGCAGCGCTGAGAAAGGACTGCAGCACGAGCACGGCCAGCAGCACGCGGGTGACTGGCGGGATGTTGATTCGAGGCGGCATCTTGGGGACGGCTTCCGGTCGGGCGGCGGTCGTCAACAGCGCATTTAAGTTGATGTCGTGACAGGACAGCTCGCCGTGTGCCCTAGAGGTATCTGCTGGTCCGAAGAGCCTCAACCAAGGGGACACTTGGACGCGAGTGGTAAGGCGTGCCAGGGTCGTTTCAATGGATCCAGACTTCGGTCTATAGTTGTTCCGAAAGAGACACTTGGAGCTAAGCCCGACTAGGTAGGGTGGAAGCTGGAAGCTTGATGCACGGGCCATACAACCGGGACTGATTGGGTCCCGCGGTCCGTTTTGGCGGGTTCCCAGCAAAAATGACACGGGCGGCCGGGTACGTACACTACTCCCTGGGCCACGTTCCCCTCAGACGCTCGTTCTCCTTCTCTCACGTTCAATGCTGCCTGTCAGATCTTTGACGGTAATGGCTTTGCCCGTCTCTTCGTCACAAGACGAAAACTCTCGCCTCACAACCTCACTCCGACTTTCGGCTGATTCGGAGGTAGGCAGGCAGCAGCAGCAGCAGCAGCAGCAGCGATAGAGGCGCACAAACAGCGCAAGCAGGCGCCCCAGAGTTTTTCATCTGCAGGGCGACGAACGGGCTTGGAGGGGCGTGGGAGTGTTCCACTGGTGGAGCCTTTAAAATCCTCGATGCGGTCGAAACGGGGAGATCTCGTGGCTCCATCCCTGCAGGGCACTCTCAAGGGCACTTGGTTCGGTTGAACGCCAGGCCAGCCCGGCCGTGCCAGCCAGACGCCGCCGTCATCCACCCTTTTCCCATTCCCACTTGTGCTACCCTCCGGCCTCTCGGCAGGACGCCTTGTCATTGTGTTTTTTCTTATCGCTCTGACCAAGCCTCGGAAGCAACAGCCCAGGACGACCAGCCAGGAATGCTGCGGCTGACAGTGACGAGATGCCTCTCTCTCGGCGCAATTTGAGGAAAGCTGTGGTGAAGGATTTTGGTGGTTGAACTGACTCGAGAGCGTAGCCCCTGGGCGCCTTCGGACGGTGCCGCAAACCTCGGACGGCCCCCCTTGGACCGCCGGACAAGAGCCAGATCGCTCGTTGCTTGGCTAGGCTTGCTCGGTCGGCTGGCAAGAGGACGCCGTTGCTTTGGCCGTGGCATCATCGACGACATGGAAGATTGTCAATTTGGAGGTCCTGTCGCCACCCTACCGATCGCTTGTCATCTGCACAACGGCTGGCAATTTGCCGTTCCCCTCCGGTCGGCGGGTAAGGACCGGTAGACCCCAACCTGCGTCATCAAATACCCCAGACGCCGCAGCAGCATGCCGACATTCAGTAGACGGTCTCGGAAAACAGCAGAAGCAGAAGCAGAAGCAGCACCAGCACCAGCTCGAGCACCGGCCTCCGTTATCGATCGCGTCTGTGCCAGAACGGCTGGGGTTGGCTCCTGTGCTCTTATGAGCGTCCTGCCATTCCCAGGGGTCTTTCCGAGCACCAAAACGCTGGCCAACGTTGACGGGAGCAGTTTGACCACAAAACGAGGTCCCATTCGGCTTGGCCTGATGTGCCGGTTTGAGTGGCTGGCACCGAATGGTCACAGACAAGCGGTGGCAGGGGGCCCTGAAGAAGTCCCCGGAGCTATTAAAGATCGAAGGCCATGCAGCCATCACATCCTTGTCCACACCCACCCATGGCGCCTCGCAGCAAGCGGTTCCCGCCAGGGAATGCCCCTTGACGGGCAATGCCACGTACGCACAAGAGACGACGCGAGGCAGCGAGGAGCAGAGGAGCTTGAGGAGCGAACGAAGAATCGAAGACAACGATGCACATCGCAGCAGCGGACAAGCAGTTTAAGAGTTCGCCTTACCGACGAGAGGCAATTCGCACGCTCCCGTTCGCTCCCACCGCGCAACGCTACTTAGCTACCTATTTCGAACCCCAGCGGCTGTCATGATTGGAATCCCCCACTCGGCACCGTACCTTGCCCTTCAAGGTTTGCGGTACGTACACGACGGGTAAGAATTGGAAACAGACGACAAACCGCTGCGCGGGCGGGCTGCAGCCCCAAGAAGCGTGGCCCTCTCTCGGCATTAGCCTCCAGGGCAGTGGCCGCCGCCGCATGGGGCGAAATACAGAAGGACATTCCGGCATGTATCTTTGTGCATGCAATGGCAAGCTACACCACTCTGGGCCGCGCCGCAATTCGAAGATGGTCGGGCGGAGACGTCAGGACGCAGCACCACAACAGCACCGCTGCACACTGCAAGCTGCACCGGAGAGGGAAAGCAAGCAGAGCCGGTCCGGGGGTCTGCGCCAGTGCTTGTCTCGTCTGCTCTGCTCTTCGGTTCTGAGGCCCTCTATAACTTGCCTGCTCCTCCTGCGGACAGCGGAAGCCATCCCGCTGGCCGGTCCTAGTTTTATTTTTACGTTCTTGGCTCTGAGTGCGGTGCGGCTGCCAGAACAGGGTTCGGGGGCTAGAAGTCAAAATGTTCGAGGGTTTTCCGACTGAGTGTTTCTCCCCTTCCTCCCCCTCTCCTACGACCGCCGGCGGAATCCATCCATGCCATCCAGACGACAACGTGAGGTGTGAGTCTTTCCGGAGGTTGACTCCCACTGCCACGGCAAAGGCGGAGGAGCGGAAGGAGGAGAAGAGGGCGCCAGTGGGCAGACAGTACCGACGGCAAGAGTCAGAGCAACAGCAGATCAGGCCGGGTTGAAGACATTTCTGCATTTCTGGGGATGCGCCTTACGTAAGGTGGGTTTCGATGGGGCGCATCTATTCCCAGGCAGCCAATCTGCGCCTCGGGTCTTGAATTTTCCCCATTCAATATCGAATGTACCTTTGAATGTACCTTCAACGTCTCCAGCCCTCCTTCAGCTGTCCGTTCGTCTGCCAGGAAGCACCCGGCATCCACAGTGTCTTGCTTGTTCTGGACCCCTGAAACGATCGAGTTTTTCTTTCTTTTGATGCGGTCACGCACAGCGGTGCCTGTCGCCCGTGGCCGATACGTGCACCAGCACGACACGGTCGCTTCCTCCACGGTGGCCAGACGTGAGGATCGTCGCGGCGGCTGGACGGTACATACATACACTACATGCAGAGTACTCCGTAATGTAGTAGTGGGTGCTGTCAAGGATATGCGCCCCCTGGCCCGTTCTGCCAGAGATAAGCTGCTCTCGTCCTCGTCGCCTGTTTTGCCGAGCAGCGGCTCGTCTGCTGCTCGCATTGCACAGCAGACAGGAGAGCAAGCACGAGACAGGTACGGTACGGATGGGCACAAAAGTCGAAGAGTGGTGGTGCACCCCAGAGGACACTGCGTAAGGTACCCGGCCAAGGCACAAAGTTGGCAACCTGGAAAGTACCTCAGTACCTCGGGCAAGGCGCAAGGGGCGGCATTGTGACTGGGTGTCAGGGCCACCGTCAAGTACCAAAATGTGGCTCTCCCGGGAACCCTGTCGTTAAAGTAGCAGCCCCAAACACCCCAAATGTCGATGGACCACAGCAACAAATTGATGTACGGGGACCACGGGATTAAACAGAGAATTATCGTTTTCTCGAAGCCCGTCCGCAACCCACTCGCTCCTCGCTCCAAGTCAGCCCAGCGGCGACGGTCCAGAAACCCAGCTAGCACAGCACCACGGCACGGCAACCACAGCACAACACACAGCACACAGCACAGCATGATGCCACGAGCGCCCAAGGAAACCTTGCTCGATGTACAACTGACAAAAGACCAACAAAAGATGAAGATGTGCTTCGCAACGTCGTCTAGAAGACAAGAGGTTTCCAGGAGGGTGCCCGGTACCGTGCCGCACGTCGAGAACGGTCCCAGAGGTACGCTGATGGTTGAGTACGTTGGGTCATGCATTTGAGCCGACTCCACTCCCGTCCGACGTAGTGTACGTAGTGTACGTAGTGGTGTAGTGGTGTGGTGTAGACGGTACGTACCCCGATTTTGTTCCTTCAAAGTCCAGCGTCCCGTCCCAGGTGATGGTAGTCTCCAACCATTGTTATGTCTGGTTGATGCCGGCTACGCTCGTTCGTTCATCGCTGCTCCCTAGGACTCGTGAAGCCCCGACCGGGGTCCAGGGCCTCAAGCTGGTCCCTCTCCCCCCTCCGGCGTGTTCCCTGCTCCGGCTGCGACTTGGTTGTGTGCGTTGTGAGCGCTGATCCCCCCTCCTCCGTGCCGGTGCATTGCTATGCGATTTTGGTCTGGTCTGGGGTTGGAGTTGACTGCGGTGACTCTGAGGTTAAAACAGGACGTTAAAGAAGGGGGAAGAACACCTGATGGGCAGGGCAGGCATCGATAGAGTGTGCGCGCCGGTATTCAACATGACCCGTGATTTTTACCCCCCGTCCAGTCCATCCTCGTCGCAAACCCCCAGAGCGCCAGCGGTGCTCGAGTAGGTGTCGTGGGTACGTACCTCGTTCCATTAGATTTTTAAGGTACGAAAAAGTGAAGGTGAGGGCGAGTATCCGTACTCCGTACATAGGTAGTAGCATACACTAGAAAGACGAAAGGCAGGGTGGTAGCGTACAGTAGCGGCAGGCGTAGCAGCCCAGCACCCAGTCAAGTGTCCGCCAACTGCAACCTGCACCTGGGCTTTCCTGGCACTAGCGCCACGCCTCACGCCTGGTCTCGCCTAAACAAGGTACCTGGCCTACGTACCGTACCGCCAGATTCAGATTCGCCCATCCTTCCATTTCATCCACTCTGGCGGGCTTCCTCAATCTTCAATCTTTCCTCTCATCTCGAAATCGACGACGAACAACGATCCCGCGACGCCTGCCACCCCGACGACGACGCCGCGCCGAACATACGCTCATCAAGGTCCTCGAATCTCTGACCAGCTGCTCTCGTAGATCCGCCTTTCCATCACGCCGCCCACTGCGGCACTGCGCGGCATGGTCACCAAAGAAATGCTCGACTCGGACAGAGTCAACTTCCTCGTCTGGAGGTTCGTTCACCCTTTTTGCGTCTCACCCACACCCACCACCACACCTGCGCACAATAGTCGCGCGCGCCTCACTCTCACCCTCGCCCTCGCCCTCGCCCTCACCCAATTCTCACTTCACTCACTCGCTCGCGTCCTCTCCGCCCGGACACGGGCGCCTCCTTATGGAATCGCTAACGTGTCGGCCTCAGATACCTGTTGGAGAGCAGTATGTGATGATTGCCCAACTTCCTACCGGCCAGCGACAGCCGGCCGGGGAGGCGTGGCTTGGGTGTTTCTAACGATTGCAGATTACCGTGAGACGGCCGCCAAGCTCCAGAAGGAGTGGCACATCCAGCAACCGCATCGCCAATTTGATTTCGCAAACCACGTCAAGAGCCATGCGCTGGTGTCCGTGATCAACAAGGGCCTGTGCTACCATGCCCTCGAGAGAGAACATGCAAAGAGACAGGTAAGGCAATTCGTATCCGAACTTTCTGAGCCTTCCCTTCCCGTCCCCTTCAACGCCGCTCGCGATCAGCAGCGACAAAGGGCGGCCGAAGGTGCGGGCAGCGGAGGCAAGCTTTTGACGAAACTGACCCTTTTTTTCTATTTGCACGCGTGCAGATTAAGCAAGATGATGCGGCTGCGGCCGAAGCAACGCAGGTGGGGTTGTTTGGTCCATTGGTTCCTCAGCCGGATCAGAAGCTCGAAGAGGATGAGGACGCGGACGGGGAGGTGGACGACACAGAAATGGAGGTCGAAAACTCTCGAAAACGCCAACTTGACACCCGGCCACAGCAGCATTTGGTGAACGGCGGCTCTCCTAGCAAGCGGCCCAGGCTCAGCAATGGGTACGAAAGCACGAACGGGGCGGATGCAGCCACGGACCCCATGGAGCTAGACAACCACGGGGACAACAACCACGCCTACCCGTCGCCCCTGGAAGGCGAACAAGCTCCGACGCCCACCCCGAGAACAGACGGCCCCGAACAGGGCACGCAGGTCGACAAAGTCCAGGAACTCGCGACCGAGACGACTTTCTTGCGGTTAATGCCCGACGACACCTCCGCGACGACCACCACCACCACCGCTCAGGACGGCGCGCCGACTGCAGCCCCCGGTGCCGCTTCGCCCTCGCCAGCCAACGGCGAAAACGCACCCATCCTGTTGCGCTGCGAGTGGAACCCCAAGGACCCATCCATCTTGGCGGCTGCTGGAACCGATGCGCTAGCCCGAATTTGGACCATCTCACGTTCAAGCACTATGACGCCCGCGCCAGCTCCCGAGTCCGACGGTCACGTGCATGGCGTGCAGCGCCCCTTCCACAATCTTATTGACGAGGAGACGCCCAAGTCGGCCACGGTCAGCCAGATCGCCTGGAACTGGCGAGGATCCCACATTGCCGTCGCCTCTGAGTGCGGCGACAAGGCATCCGTCCAGATCTGGACCAAGGACGGCTCGCACGTCGATAAGTTCGACGTGTCGGACCCTCCCGTGATCAAGCTGCGATGGAGCCCGAGCGACGCCGCCATCCTGGCGATTTGCCCCGATAACAACAGCGGCAACGGAAACGGAAACGGCGGCGTTCTAGTTACTGTCTATCACTCGCTCACCTCCAGCACGCTGTCGTATTTCTTGCCGAACCACGACCTCCTAAACTGGCCGCTGGATGCGGCGTGGACCAGCGAGACGGAGTTCCTTCTTACGGGCGGCGACGTGATGCTGTCTCTGCGGTGCACCGAGACAGAAATCCTGCCGAACAAGAAGTTTGAGAGTCGGGACGACGACACGTTCACCCAAGTGTCCTACGACTGGCGCTCAAAACTCGCGGCCACGTCAAGCGACAAGGGTATCCTTGATGTAAGTGTCCCGAAACGCCTGTGCTGTGCAAGATCGGCTGACTCAACCTTTTAAGCTCTGGGACGAAAATGGCCAGCGGCGGTCAATAACGGCTCACTCCGGTGCCATCACCGCGCTGCAATGGCAACCCCTGCCTGACGACTCGCACCCGCCCGAAGACGAGAGGCTCATTGCGACGGGCGGCGACGACTGCGCCATTCTCATCTGGAACGCCAAATACCCGGAGCAAGCAAAGCCCAAGTCGTACTACACGATGGAGTCACCCATCGTCGCAGTCGCCTTCACCCCCGACGGCGCGTTCATCGCGGGAGCCACGGCGGGACGCATCCTGATCTGGAAGGTCGGAGAGCACACGATGCCACGTGCCAGCTGGAGCAGGGCGCCGCATCCGGGCTGGCTGAGTCCGAAGGCGAACTCGGAACCGGAGGAGGAGGACGAGCACTGTTTATGCTGGGATGCGGATGGCCAGAGACTTGCGTACGGGGCCAACAGCCGAGTAAGTTGCTACGTTTTCCTGCTTACCCAACTTGACTAACACCGCGCAGCTGGCCGTCATCAACTTCAGTCGGTGAAATCGCTAGTCTCGGACTTGATCCACTTGCTTGCACACATCTACGATCACCATATCTAGGGGAGACTTAGATATAGATTCTCGGTCCAAAACTAAAAGCTCCGATCCGATTCTTCTCAGGGGCACCAGAACGATCAGTCTCTCATTTTCTGCGGTTTCCGGCGTCGCGGCGGTGTTGTTACTGAGGATACCAGGCGGTCGGGTCCTCAAGGCGGGATACGGGGAAACCGGCTGCAATTTTTTTGCATACGCATACAACTTCATCTACAAGCGGTTCCTGGAGAGAACAGAGGCTGGGGTCAGCGTTGGTTTAGATTTGCAGCGGTAGATGATTCGGTCGCTTTCCTCGCGCCGCGTTGTTTCTCAGCGGTCTCGTTTCCGGGAGCGGCAGCGGGAGACAGATGGAGAGACGGATGGATACATTCAAAGGCACTCGCAGGGCGGCGCATTGTACACTATGCCTGTATATATCAGCGGAAACGAAAAAAAGTCCATGATATCTATGTTTGCAGATGTGCTGTCGTGATCGCACAGGAGCCTAAAAGCGTGGTCGGGATTGGTTTCTCACTATCACAGCCGCAACAGACCTCCAACTTCACCGCTAGTTCACCGCTCTGCAGCCCAAGCAGCAGTAGACACTCGATTTCTAGCTTTTATCTGCGTCCTGTCCGTGCATGCAAACGCTTTCGCCCCCCGGGCCGGTACGACAGCAAACGTGGGGGTCGTCGTCGTAGACGGGTAACACAAAGGGTTGCTTAAAGTGGCTGGCCCCGCATCGGATCCGGCCGACCCCTCTCTCCCGCCGCCCGCGCGTCACAACGACAATACAAACCCGCGAGTCCCTCAACGACATCCGTGCATCTACAAAGCTTTGTTCCAACGGCTTCTCCCACCCTTCTTCCCTTCCCGCAAGAACCAACGCCATTGTCCTGGGGCCTTCGAGTCCCCACCGGTCGTTGTCTTCAGCTATTTTTTACCTTGCACCTGCCTAATCTCATTCATCGTCGGCGTCGCCTGCCTAACCTCATCAACGCCAAACTCACTCACGACAACGCGGGGAGAAAAATGTCCTACTACACTCCCCAACGCTACTTCCCCTCCCCCCAGCAGCCCTCAACATCGTCCTCCTCGCGCCACGGCTCCGCCGCCGCCGGGGGAGCAGGAGCGCCCTCCTTCACGCCCGCCATGCGCGACCGCCAGGCCCGCGGAAAGGACCCTTACTCGCCGCACGACAGCAACTCCGACTCTGACATGGATTTCGACTCCGTGGATTCCCCCTCGCGCGCAGGCGGCGTGGGACGGCTGGGACATTTGCCCGGCAGCGGAGGCGGCGGCGGAGGGCCTGCTGTCGTGGGCACGTCGGGATCGGGGGAGAGCTTCGAGGCGCAGAGGCAGAAGAAGTTTGCGATCGAGGTGCTTGACGACCCGGAGAAGTTGGCCATGTACGCCTGCAGTCGCGGAGACGTGAGTGTTTCCCCTGGGATTCCCGTTCATGAGATTCTGTCGCAGAAAGAATGTGTGAAGTTGACGACGCTGACGATGTTGGCAGAGCATACCCGGCACGCGGCTCTACTTCACCCGCATCCTCTGCGGCCTGGACCAGGACCCCGCCGCGCAGCAGGATCATCGCAAGGGCGCGTCCTCGAGGCGCGACCCCCGTCGGCGGAGCGCCGGTGGCGAGCGGGCTGGTCGTCACTGAATGGCATGATGGGTGCGAAGGCGTTTTAAACTGGTTGCGACTTTCTGGGATTGTTATGGGCGCTTGGTATGGGACGGTACGGATATTGGGACGGCATTCAGCGAGCAAGAGCACATAGTCCCGATCCTAACTCTCGGTGAGCGGGGATGCATTGTCACGAGGTAGGTTGGCCGACAAACTCGACAAACTGCCAACTACCAAAGACAAACGAGTCACGAATAGGCGTTTAGGTCCTCAATACATCCACAAGTTAAAATGGTCTAATGATTGTGATAATGTCGCTGGTGACCTCTCCGGATCAGCCAGCTGACCTATAAATAAATATCCTATGTTCTGTCCCGATCTCTGGGTATCCGCAGGTATTCAAGACCGTAGTCATCATGATATTACACAATTACTACCGAAGCAGCGAGATGTGCATACGTCCGCGCCCAAGCCACGGGAGACGTCTTCGAAGATGAAAAGGGGGGGAAAGATAAATATATGATTGAAAACACCGCCAACTCCGTCCAATGCAATGGTAGTAGATACTGTCCTTCTCTGACCCTGCTTCGGGGCTCGTCTATCCTGCAATCCGACGCTTTTTCTATGCGTATCTAGCGCTCTGGGTTCTGTTCAACTGCCAGCCGCCGTCGTTGGGGTATGACCCGTACTGCGGAGGGGCACCGGGGCGGGTTGCTGCCGGCGGCGGCGGAGGGATGTTGGGGTTGCTCCACGCTCCTCCGTAGCCGTTCCAGCCGGTCATCGGCGGCCCCATCGGCTTGGCCCGCCTGGCCTTGGTGCGGGCTCTGCTCCTGCGGCAGGCGCCGCAGATACAGCTGAACAAGGCGATGAGGACGAGGATGCCGACGACGCAAACGATGGGGATGAAGATGGTCTTGTTGTTCCTGATCCAGTCGAGGATCTCATCGCCCGCGTTGGAGCCAACGCACTGCCCGTTCGAGCATTTGCCTCCACCCGCGCACGAGGTACCGTCAAGGAAATTCTGGTTCATCGAGACACAGCCGGATCCGTAGCTGGGCACGTTGCAGAGGATGAGGCAGCCGGAGTTGCCACAGGCGCTGACGGTGCTGGCGTTGGTGCGGGCACCCCACGCCGTCTTGCACTGCTGGTCGCGCGATGTACATTGGCCGGAAGCGCAAGTCAGGCCCTGACCCGAGTCTCCGCAACTGTCTCCGTCGTCCTTGTGAGCATCAGCAGGGCAAGATGCCGATGTGCCGCTGCACGTCTCCTGCGGGTCGCAGGAGCCGGTGCTCTGCCGGCAGACAGTTCCGTTGGAGGCAAACTGGCACTGGCCGTTGCAGCAGTCCTCGTTGGACGGGTCGCAGACCGAGTTGGTCGTGAACTTGCAAGTAGTCGGGTTGCAGCACCTGTTGTTGCCGCAGCCAGACTCGCCACCGCAGTCGCAGTCCTCACCAGACTCGACGATGCCGTTGCCGCACTGGCTCTCGAGGATCGTCTTGACGTCGCGGTTGTTCACCAAGCACGTCGACTTGACCTGGTTGCGGAGGAGGCCGGAGCAGATGTTGCCGATACTGCAGGGCGAGAATGCCCTGATGCCGGTGGCAGTAGAGGGATTCATGATGAACTGGCCAGCGGCATCGCACGTGCTAGAGCTCAACGGACAACATCTGTTCATGTTGGCATCGCCATTTGAGCACGTCTGGGACATGCAGTCATGCACAGCTCCGAAAGTGTGGCCGACTTCGTGGGCCACGACCTGCCACTCACTAGGTGTCTGAATAACGACGTTGGCGGCAGCGACCGTCTCGTTGTTGCTGGCGTCGCCCGAGGTTTGGGCTCCGGTCGTGCAGGCCTGACCCAGCCAAGCAAGACCAACGGCAGAATCCGTGCCGCAGGTGCTCAGAAGCGTCCAGAAAGCGTTCGTGTCCCTGGAATTGCCGCGCCATGCCGAGAACATGTTCAGGCGATCCGTAATCGTGATACTGGGGCTGCACGCCACATTCCAGGGCGCGGAGGAGCTGGCCTGGCCGGGGCAATTGGCATCGCTGATGGTCAGGTTCTGGATGCCCAGCGAGATGTTGAACGAGCTCTCGTACACCTCGGACGCCGCGTTGATCACCTGAATGATGTTGGACCGAACGGCCTGGGTCGAGTTGAATGCCGCCGTGTACGTGCAGTCCGTGGCGACGCCAAGCAGCGCAATCTTCCGCGTCGTGGGGCAGCCGTTGTTCTGGCCGATTGTGGACACCAGGTTGACACCAGCGCCGTTGTTACCGGTGTTGCCGTCGATCTGCCGTCCAAACAGTGAGCCGCCGAAGAGAGAGTTGGACGACACGGACTGCAAGGGCTCGGGCTCCCGTGCGTCGAAGACCTTGTAGTCGGCGTTGAAGTCCAAGCTGTCCGAGCTGCACGACGTCCGGCCGTAGACATCTCTCTTCAGGTCCTCCCGGTCCAAGTAGTATTCCATGACGTCCGAGTCCCTCCACACCACCATGTAGTCGTCGGGGTTCCGCCTGTCGGGAGCATCGGGGTCCTCGCGGTGCTTACGGACGCGGTAGTTGGATCCGGTCAGGATGTGGTGCGGGTCGCCGTCAATGCGGAACGCGCCTTCGAAAATGGGGTCAACTCCGTCTCGGTGAATCGTGATTCTCGCCCAGCCGACGTTGGTCCATTCCGCGCGACCCTCGTGGCGAATGAAAGTCTTGCCTCGGAATACGCGGTGTTCTGACCGGTCCACCGACTCGGTCCTGCGAACCTTTCCGTCCGGCCCCAGGTAGTTCACCTCGAAAGTCTGAGAGAGAATGTCATCGTTCGGTTCCAGTGCTAAGCGGACCTCCTGCTGCTTGTCGTGGAGTGTAAAGGTGAGATCAAAGTGGGAGAGGGCGTGGCAGTGTTGCGAAGGCGAATGCAGGACGGCGTCTTCGAGAACGGTGATGTATTTTAATGGGTTGCGCTGCGAAGAGTGCGCTGAGCGGTGTTAGCAACTCCTTTTCATATCTTCATGACCAGGACCGAGTTACCTATCGTTTCCTGCGCAAAAGCTGCAAGGCCGATGACGGCAGCGGCTATGGTCGTGAAGGCGACCATGGTTGAGGTCCCCGCAAACGGGGTGAGGCTCGATGAGAGGCCTCTGGCGATGGCGCTGCGTAAGCCTCCCAATTAAAATAGGGGTGTGCGGTGCCGTCCAGAGTAGAGGTGATTGACCAAAGCTTTGTCGTCGCTGGTTTGGGGAGTTTCCAAGCGAGAATAGGATCGTAAATGCAAGGGCGGGAACAAGAGAGAGAGGAAAATGAATCAAACAAAAGAACGAATGTGGTAGTGGCCTAGAAGAAGAATGAGGAGTGGAAGTCCGGGATGCTCAGCGGCAGCGCCAGCTAGAAGGAAGGCTGAGTGAGCTGCGGTATGGGATTCTCGGGGGGGCGTCGCTGTGCCAGTGAATGTGCGAGCGAACAGTGGCAGTGGATTGCGCAACACGATCTCTTGGTACGGGGGCGTGGACCAACTGTATTGGAGCGCCGAGTTGCTGTGGATTCCAGAGGCGGCTGGGCGGCGGAGTCACTCTTGGCCAGGTGTACCTGACGATACGGCAGTGGGAAGTCCGCGAATGAAGTACCTTTGCCAGGCCGGGAACACGGGACCAGCACTAGCGCGGCGTAAGCCTGGCAGTGTCCACCCGCGCGGTGGGCTTGTCCTTTCCGCCCCTTGGACTGCCTAATACTGTTTCAGTCCTGTTAGCTGGGAACAAGCTCTCCTTTCCGCCCGGTCGATCCCCCAGCACCAATGGACGCGAAAACCACGGGCGTCCGCTCGTGATGCATTGCCAGCGGCCAGAGCAAGACCAAGAGACTTGAAGAAGAAATCCTCAGAGTTCAGAGGGTCGACTGATCCGCTGGCGCAGCACCCCAGCTCCGACCCAGCCAACAGCCGCCTTGCCCAGTCCGACCACCATCAAATCAACTCGAGTCGCCAACAAATTCACACCTCAACCATGGCGGCTGCGGCGTCGACAATGGTTCGTCTTATCGCGGAATCCCGCGCCGCGCATATGTAGGCTGGTTGATTGAATCTGCAAGAAATAAACTCTTTCGAACGTACCTCACGACTCTTCGACGAGGGGATCCTGGCGACAAGCCAAGCTCCTACGCTCGAAAATCTGACACTGGCCCCGTCTGAGCTGGGCAGGCCGTTACGCTTGACCCTGAACCGCCTTGCGCGAAAGCCCAGAGAGGCAACGGAGCCGAAGGATGGGGGGGAAGCGAGAAATGGATGAGATGACAGCCCCCCGAAAGCAAAGCCCAGGGACTGTGGGAGGCGTTTTCGGGCTTTAGCATGTCAGCTCTTAACACTAACAGACCCTGACTGGCTACCTATTCTTAGTGCCGCTGCTGTTTCTCGGCACGTACCTGCACGAAATCCTTGGCCACTTGCGACCTCTGCTCTGTCAGGACAACGCCTCTCCGTCGATGGCGTTTCAGAACCAATGAAACGCTTCTCAACCGCAGATGGCGACCAATGAATTATCGCTCGATGTGACAAATAGACTGGCAGACCGGGGAGCAACGTGTCGCGAGGGGGAGGGGAGAAGGGCGAGATCTTTTAACCTCGAGCACGAACCATAACACCCGCGGTGGTATGGGCACATTCATCGCTCGCTCGACAAATCCAACGACGATCTTGTCTCTTGTGGAGCTCTTCTCTGTTGGTCTTCTCGCAAACACCCATCGGGCTAGACCCGCCATGTCGGACGCGACGGTCTTCACGTCTCGAGGTAAGCTTATGAGCTTACGTCTCCCTTTGCGACCCGGCCTGACCTTGGAGGCGGAGCAAGCTTGGCCTAAAGTCTCTGACGAGCACACTGAGAGCGGCCGCTAACCCAAAGCGGCATTGATGTCACCAATGCTATCCCTCTGTCTTACTGTCTTGGCTATCTCGACTTCGTTATCGGAGGTCTGACGAAGATCGCCAAACGGAGTGCTGTTGGTCACCGAGCCCCGCCTGAAACAGTCGTCGAGATGCTGATTTATCGGGCTGTTCGATTTCGACCATCCCTTAGATTCAGTTGAAGGTCGCGTGGGTGCCAACGCCCTGGTCCAAAAAACATCGAGTTAAACTGCCGTGAACAGGGATCGTCCACAAACTCAGTATCCGGCATCGACCGAACCAATCACCCGGTTTCTCGTCCTACCCGTTCAACTCAATCATACATCAGACGGTCTGGACTGGAGTCAGCTTGGGAAAAAGATTTCTTCCCCGCTTTCACAGCCTTCTTCGGGATTAAGACAAACCCCAGCGTCCGACGCCGGCTGCATGTGTGGACAGTCGAGCAAGATATCCTGCTCTGCATTGCGCGTCCGACCCATCCCACGGTGGCTCTGTTCACGCACAACAAACCTGCTGAATAAAGGGCACACGCCGGCGACTGGGCCAAGGTGCAATGTCCAGAGGCCTCCCGCTGTGCACATCCCCGCGTCGGTTGTCAAATTGCTTCCGACGGAAAGGGACTGCCGGATCCTGCGCGCCAAGTTTGCTTGGCTGGGGAATTTGGGCCTGGATGGATAGCCTCAACTCCACCGCCCTTCGTCGTCTGAACGGCATTTAAAGATGAGGAAGATTACACGAATGTGGCCGTCTCAATCGATAGGTCTGATCACTTGTCAAACCTGACTCTGACACCGAATGCCTGGGACCGGACTTGTGCTCATGAACTGGCGACACAAAGGAGCCACGCGTAACGCGGCTTACAACCTGAAAATAGCCTCAAGCGAGGACTCCAATAAAGAGGAATGCGTTTGAGGCCCCTTCCCAGTCAGATAGGAATGAAGCCCTCGAGCCCGATCTGCCTTGGGAGAAACTTGGCTTCGGGAAAAGGACGCCGTTGAATGTGGCTCCCGGCTGCCACAGCGCTTGCCACCGCTGCCGCGAGCGTGGCTGTCGCCAGAGGCTCCCTTTTGGTGCCGTGTCTCGGACATAACAGATTTCCGTGGGAAGCCCTAAAGCCCCTCGATGACATGCCAAGTTTGCCATGTCGAGGCTAGGCCCCAAAAGACGCCCACAAGGCGGGCGGATGACGACGACACGCTTGCTTTCTAAGCTGCAGCAGGCCGCCTCCGCGTACTATAGGGTGGTCACGCAGGTCGCGGAGGCTGTGCCGGCGCGAGAGGACGGACAACATGAGGGGTCGCAGCCAACCCGGTGTCTTGAATGGAATTGTTAAGGCGGTACATTACTCGAGGTCATTCGCGGTTGGCTGGTTTGCGCTTGTTGGCGAGGCACCGGCTAGGGATCGTGGGACTTTCTTTCCTGAGAATCATGCAGGTTCCTGAATCTGCATCTGCATCTTCCTTCTGAGAATGAAGAGATTTCGCTGCGCACAGGAGCCGGACCGCGCGGCAGAGGAATCCACTGCCTTGCTTTCCCGTGGGCTGAATGCGACGTGACTTCAGCGAGGTCAGGGCATGTTCCCAACGCGGCAGTTCGATATGAACCTGCTCGAACCAACAACAAGAGGGCTGTGCAGTCTTGCGTCCTGCGAAATCGGGCACTTTCACCGCCGGGTGTTCCGCAAGAGCAAATGTCGTTGGAAAGCAAGTTGTGAGGAGGCTGGGAGGTCCTCGTCCACCTTCTCGTGCTGCAAGCGCAAGGCCTTTCCACCTCCATCATCGCGCGACACAAACAAGAAAAAAATCCGAATCTTGCCTTGGACTTCGCGCGCACCGATGACAGACTAAGCAACCCGAGGTGACGGAGGCAAACTCTATTCGACTGTCAGAACAAGTTACCGACCGAACGGGGCATTACCCTCTGAAAGATGACTCTAATAACGGTAGGATCACCGCGACGCAAAACGCCGTCCGGCACCATTCGCCTCTACACTACCTCTGGCACCTCTGCACCTGGCGCAACGTCATGACTGACCACTGCCCCGATTAGACAACCGCACGACCGGGCGAGGTCGAACCCTTCGACGCGAGCCTAGCGCAGCTACCGGTCCTTGGCATCTGAACCCGATGTTGGGACGGGTGGGGAGCCAGAGAGCTTCTAGATGCGTCAGCGACCGCCGAGGGGCCGTTCGGGCGAGGGAAGCTGCACGTGGATCCGAGTGTCAGCGAGTTGCAGTAGGTTTAGTCGAGCATTATTACCCGCCCCCTCCTTTTTTCCCCCTACTCTTTTCTTGCTCCCCGTTCCTCCGGATCCCGGGCCCGTTCATCCCCACACGACTCCGCCGATCGGCCGGCGCACGAGCCGGGCTGACTACGGCATTTGGGCATGTCCGACGGAAAGGCATCCGGAGCCGTATCCCTGTTTCCACATCAGCTACTCCCAATCACAGCAACACTCTTCCGATGCTTCATGCGAGGGTGGATAAAAGTAAGTTGAACGTTTTTTGTTCTTCACTTTGCTCAAATACGATGTGAACTTGTCGCTATACGGCAAAATCAAACCCAGCATTCATCGCGGGTCACGAAGGTCCTTCCATCTCTTGCTCCCGCTAGTGGTATCTTCTTCCTCTCTCCCAAGCATCGCCCCATGCATTTACTTCTTTCTCTTCTCCTCGTGCACAATGGTGATGATCTTGTCGACGATCGAGGGGTCGGACAGCTGCGGCAAGTCAGTTTTCTTTCCTTTTTGAGTGCTCATAGATAGGGGACATACTGTCGTTACGTCACCAAGCTGGTCCTCCTCGCCGGCGAGGATCTTGCGCAGGATGCGGCGCATGATCTTGCCTGACCTGGTCTTGGGCAGGTCGGGCACGATGTGGACGGCCTTGGGCGCCGCGAACGGGCCGATGCTCTTGCGCACCTGCATGATGAACTCCTTGCGGAGCGCATCCGTGGCTTCGTTGCCGTCCTTGATGGCGACAAAGGCGTTGACGGCCTGACCGGTGAGCTCGTCGGCAACACCGACGACGGCGGCCTCGGCGATGGCGTGGTGCTCAATGAGCGCGGCCTCGATCTCGGCGGTGGACAGACGGTGGCCCGAGACGTTGACGACGTCGTCGACACGTCCGCGGATCCAGTAGAAGCCCTCGTGGTCGCGGCCGGCACCGTCACCGGTGAACTGCTACAGTTAGCGCCAGTCTTTCACAACGGCAGGCAGGAAATGCCTACGTAGTAGCCCTTGTAGACATTCAGGTAAGTGTCCATGTAACGCTTGTGGGCGCCCCAGACGGTGCGGGCCATGCTGGGCCACGCCTGCTTGAAGGCCAGGACACCCTCGACGTCGTTGCCGTGGATCTCCTCGCCAGAGACGGGGTCGATGATGGCGGGCTCGATGCCGAAGAAGGGCAGGGAGGCGCTGCCGGGCTTGGTGGGGGTGACACCAGCCAGGGGTGTGATGACGTTGGAACCAGTCTCGGTCTGCCAGTAGGTCTGCGAGGGGGGTTAGTCCGTGGCTCACCGACAGGTGTCAAGTCTACTCACGTCCACAATGTGGGCCTCCTCCTTGCCGACAACCTCGAAGTACCACTTCCAGACCTCGGCGGCGATAGGCTCGCCGACAGAGCCGAGCACTCTCAGGTGCTTCATGTCGCCCTTGACGTGCTGGTCACCAGCGCGCTTGAGTAGCCGCAGAGCGGTGGGGGCGACGTAAAACTGGGTGATCTGGTGCTCGCTGATGATGTCCCAGTATCTGGAGAAGTTGGGGTAGGCGGGGGTGCCCTCGAAAACGACGGTAGTCACACCGAGCAACAGGGGGGCGTAGACGACGTAGGTGTGACCGGTGATCCAGCCGACGTCACCGCCGCAGAAGTAACGGTCGCCGTCGTGGATGTCAAAGACGTACTTGCCGGTGGCGGCGGCGCCGACGAGGTAGCCACCGGTGGTGTGCAATACACCCTTGGGCTTGCCGGTCGAGCCGGAAGTGTAGAGCAGGAAGAGGGGGTCCTCGGAGTTGACGCGCTCAGGGGGGTAGTAGGCGGGCCACTTCTCGACCTCCTCGTGCCACCACCAATCACGGCCCTTGGTCATGGGCACGTCGGCGCCGGTGCGCTTGTAGACCAGGACGTGGGAGACGTCGGGGCACTGCTTCAGGGCATCGTCGACGATCTTCTTGGTGCCGATCAGCTTGCCGCCGCGCTTGCCCTCGTCGGTGGTAATGACGACCTTGGAGTTGCCGTCGAGGACGCGGTCGCGCAGGGAGTCGGCGGAGAAACCGGCAAAGACGACGGAGTGGACAGCACCGATGCGGGAGCAGGCCAACAGGGCGACGAGAGCCTCGGGAATCATGGGCAGGTAGATGGCGACGGTGTCTCCCTTGCGCACGCCCATCTGCTTCAGGACCCATGCGGTGCGAGAGACCTCCCGCAGGAGCTCGCCGTAGGTGACATTGCGGCCCTCGCCGGCCTCGTCGGCCTCGTAGATGATGGCAACGCGGTTGGGGTCCTTGAAGGCGTGGCGGTCGACACAGTTGTAACTGGCGTTGAGCTGGCCCTCGGCGAACCAGGCACTGTCACCGCCCTCCAAAGAGCCCGAGTAGACGGTCTGGAAGTCGCTGAACCACGAGAGGAGCTCGCGAGCCTTGGTGCCCCAGAACTTCTTCGGGTCGGTGATGGATTCCTTGTACAGCTTCTGGTAATCTTCGAGACCTGAAGGAGGGGCAAGGGGGGAAGCTCCGGTCAGCCAATGATGATGCGCGGATTTGGGGTAAGGAGGGGGAGGTACTCACTGCTCAAGTGGGGCTTGCTGGGGTGCTCTGCGGGAAGAGGCGCACGAATGTTAGCCAGTGACCAATCAGAGAAGCGCAAAGGCTCCAGAGTGCCATATTGCCCCTCTCTTTTTTCCCCTGCTCCAGTGCCCCTCACGCGACTTTTGCCGCCCAAAGATCATGGAACAGGTACACGAGGGGCGCAGGGTTATGGGATGGGTGTCTGCAGCGAGGCGGCGGACTTACTGTCAAGCATCTTCTGGGGAGGGTCTGTTGAGACGAGGTTAGCCATGGCGTCCCAACGAAAGAAAAGAAACGCCGCTGGTAGGGTTGCTTCGGTGCGTTGTCGACGAGCTTTGCCGAGCGGGCGAAGAGACTGAGAGATTGGGGGTGTTCGGGCTTACGGAAGGTATCAACGAGGTGGGCCTCGGCGACCACAGGGGCCTTTTGTTGCTCTGTTGATTCGGCCATAGTGGCGGGGTTGTGTGTGCGTTATGAAGGATGCGGGGTACTTTGTGCAGGTTTCGCAGCAGTCGTCGAGAGCTACGAAGGCCCGAGGTGGTTCGACGTGGTCTGTCTTTTCGTCCTCGTCGGCAGACAAGCGGGCGCTGCTGGTGCGGCTATGATAGCAGGTCGCGCGCTTCTGGCTATGGAAACTGGCGCAACTCTCCACACGCTCGGTGGGCGAGGGTTTCGTGCCGCGTGGTTCCTGGGCTGATGCTGCAGGGCGGGTAGCAGCAGTGGCGAGACGAGTCCAATGGGATGGATTCGAAACTTGGGGTTGTGGTTATGAACTAGAGGGAACGGGACAGGTTATGGAAACGGGACGATGATGTGTAGAAGAGTAGAAGAGAGGAGAGGATGGGCGGCCGGAGGATGGAGGAAGACGCAGTAATTAAGAAGATCGATTCTCCAGCTGGCCGAGCCACGAGTTGGACGGGGGACGGGATTGCTTTTAATGGACGAATGGGGACTTGTCTTGTTAGACGGGACGCCGACTAGGAGAGGTGGACTCGAGCCGGAGGCACTGCTCTCGGTACGGTAGGTACGTTGAGGAGGAAAGCTCGTGGTGGTGGACTGGTGGTGCCTGTGCCTGTAAGGCGAGGTTCCTCAGGTAGGTAACCTGAGGGTAGGCCGGTCCGGGCTGGGAGGGGGCTGCGTTGGAGCTGAGAGCGAGCGAGATCGCTAGTAAAACACACAGTACATCCACCCAATGGCCCCCATGATGACCCAGATGGAGGTCACTTTGTTGCTCGTCTGCGGTGCAGCCTGGCAAGGAGCCCCATTCAAGGTACGGGACCACGGTACAGTGCAGACCGATGATGCTCGCAGCTATGGAGAAAAGGGACAAGGCACGCGGAAAGGGAACCTCCATCGTCCCGTCCGCCCGTCACCATTGGCCGTCGTGCCCTGCAAACGGCTCCGCAATCCCATCCCATGGCACCGTGGAGTATCTCGCACCGCTGTACCGTTACCGCTTGGCCGGGGGGCGATGCGTCTTTCCTTTGCCCCGAACGACCTGCGAACCCTCCATTTCCCTGCAACCCCTCGCGTCAAGCCCAACCACGGATACCAGCAGCGCCTTTTTTGACGGCGCTAGCGAAGCAGTAAGACAGATGCAATGTACCTTACCTTACCTACACCTGCCGTCCGCGCCTGGGTGCTCTTGTGTGTGTAAAAAAACAAAACAGAGGAAAAACTCTACATTTGATGACTCCTTGTATGTGTTTTTTTTTTACTTGAAAAATGGCGCCTGGGTGCTCCTGGGCCCGTCGGCTGACCGTGTCCCAGGTTGACCTGCCCTGACCCGACTCGCCTGGGGGAGGGGCTGCTCAGATGGAACAATCCGACCTGCTGAAGACGCATCCGGGCTAGACTGGCTCATCTGAAAGCAATAACCTCTCGTGGCCTGCCCGTCGACCGGCCGAGCAAGCAGACAAAAGTGATAGACGGTCCTTCTCGTGATCGATCGTTGCCTGTTTCTTGGAGTGAGGTGACGAAGTCCAAGAGAATATCTGAGCTGCGCGTGGAGGTGTCGAGGCGACGGCACATGCGCGCTCACACCATTGGCGACCGGGGACCTGTCCGTAAACGGGGGCATCGCATGTCAATCCCTCTGCTGTGAGTCCGGTGCTGCTCGTAATATCTAGGCCGACCGTGACCGCTAAATACTCTTTTATTGATATGCCTCCAGCGCTGTCCTGATGCTGTTGTGGTCTTTTGATCAGAGTGGCCGAGCAGCATTCGACTTCGCGCAGTCGTGGTTCGTGAGAGCGTTCCACCGGCGCAATAGACTCCTTGCTCGTTCATCTTGTTCTCTCGGCGCGGCCTGTCTTATCTCGTGTCCGACCTCAAATTGCCGAGGAGATGCCAGTGACGCATCGTCCTTAGGGGATAGGTCGTGCCCATCGCCAGACACGAGCTGGTCATGTTGGATCAGACAGAGAGCTCGAATCGTTACCGCGGCATATGTCGTGTCTGCTGGCCCAGTGCTGTCTGGTGTCGTCAAGCTCGATTTTGCCCCTCATCCGCCCAGAGGTTCCCCGCACTGCCATTCCCCCCTTCGACGTCGACAGTGCGCCTCTGGAGGCTCTAGGCTGACCGAATATGAAGTCGATGCGGCTGCTTGCCCAGTGAAATGTGCGCCAGCCCAGGCCGAGGGATGCTGATCGCGAAGGGCTACCCTCGACTGCCGTGCAGCACCGACCTCCGTCATTCGCTGGAACCCCAGCAATGACATCGTTATGATCGTGTCTCGCTACTTGGCTACCACATTGTCGATATCAGACGGGGGTTTAAGAAAAACTTCGGTTGGCAGGCTTCATATTCCCACGGGTGGAGAAGGCGATGGGCAGTCATCGAATTTGCCAAATAAGAATCAAGGGTCCAGTATTAGCGGACGAGGCCAGAACTCGCTCCCCGCTGTAAATGTTAATAAACCACGGCTCGTTCGGGCTCTGGCGTTGGGTCGGGATTCAACAAGTCTCGCAGATTCTGGGGTCGGCATCCACTCATGCAAACGCCATTTGCAAACGTCCCTCGACCTGCAGATTGTGGGCTCTCGCTTCGTGCGCTTGTCGACAGCGGGCGAGATAAAAGTGACGCCGAATCCACTGTGATGACTGAGTGCTGATGCGCCTGTACATGATAGGAAAAAGAAGCAGCGCCGACGTCGGCCACGGTCCACCTAATAACCTACCTTGGGGTGGTTATTAGGGTAGGTATTCTTGAGCAGTAACGATCCATCTGCATCCACTCTGGCGATTCCCAGTCTTCTTCAGAGGTGTCGTTGTATTGGGCAGCGCTGCTCGTGGGCGCGTTGGCGTCTGGCTGCAGCGCAGGAAACAAGAGGGGCCATATCCCTACCGCGGCGATACGATGCGGAGAAAAAGAGTTGGAATCTGGATGTGTGGTTGGAGGGGTCGGACGGAAGTTCCGCTGCCCCTCGCCCAAGAGGAAGAGGAAGGAGACTCATGCCTGCGGCCTGCCTTCCATTCGAATTTCATCTCACCTCGGGTAATGATGCAACGCCACCGTCGCCTTAGCCTAGTCGTGTACCTGCACCAAGTACCTGACCTGAGGAAAGTACCTTCGGAGCAGGCGCCCTGCTGCTTCCCGCCATGTATCGCAACCCGGAAGACACCTGCTCGCCTGCCTCTCCGCCTGTCTCGTAGGTACGTCTGGCCGCGTACTGTATCCGTACCTGGGAGGCTACCTAGGTTGCAGCAAGGCAAGCCACTCCCTTCAAGCGACGCACCTCGACGCCCGTCATTTTTGCTGCCACTCACAACGATGAATATCAATTTCTCTGCACCACGTACGAAACTGAATCGCGACATGGCCGGCTTCTCGCAGCCGATTCGACGGACGGCCCGCGGTTAACTGCCTCTCTATCTACACTAACAGTAGGTAGGCAGAACGCGTTCCCCGTCCCTCTCTCCAGCTCTGCCAATCTCAGGCTTCGCTGGATGCATCCCTGGAACCCCCAGCTCACCCCAGACAGACTTCCCGCATTTTTCCCCATGGGTGCCCGTGGGGAGCACCGCCCGTGCCTCTGATGCGCCGCGCGCTGTTTGGTCTTGCGTCTGCTGCTATTCCAGAAGGCCGGGTCCCTTGTTCCCTGTTCTTCCGGGTCAGTCCACATGCCGCCATCTCATAGGATGGACGAATGGAAGTTTGGTCTTGGCACAACCGACACCCGCCGGCGCCGCCGCCGCCTCTTCCTCTGAATTTGCCTGCATCTTGTTTCTCATCTGTGGAAAACCCGGACGAAGGACGTTGGCCGGTCGTTCTCTCCCCTCTGCTTGAGTTGTGGGGAAAGACTGTCTTTCTTCTGGGCCCCCCGTCGACGGGGCTTTCTCTCGAATAGGCGAAATCGACCTTCTCCAGTTTTCGAGGTCCGGAGCCCCCTCGAATGGGTTCTTTGGGAAAAATCACCGTCGTTTCCGAACATCGTACGGCGTGGCCAGCCCCCCGTCCGCCCGGGCTCCGTCGATATGTGGGAATCCCAACTTGTTGGGGCTCTTGGATGACAGAGTGTTGAGTACGGGCGGGGGAGCCGTCCCAGCCGCTGTGCCGTCGACGTGCACGCTCACTGGTGATGCATCCTGCAGGGAGCAGCACCAGACGCAGATGCTCGCCTACCAGAATTAGGCTACCCTGGGCCTCTCTGCCTGCGTGGTCCGGGCTCAGTGTCGATCTGGCGTATTTTAAAAAGCCGTTTAGTTCTGAAGCTATGGGCTTTATATTCTTATTTAATATCTTTTATTCAAAAATAAAATCCTCTCCTTCTATCGTATTAATACACGCTACGCTAGGCTTGGTCTCTACAGCTCTAACCACTTCAAGAAAGACACCACTGGTTGAGTGAACCGTCCGTTCGAAGAATTGCGTGAACCGTTTATTAACCCATAAGATATCGTGTTTCTTACTCGATACCATTTCCCTTGACGCCTCATCGACGTTTCTCTCGGGCCGCCTAGTAAGGGGTTTGGCGGCGGACTTGGACAAGAAGTCGACAACCTTAAGAGCGAGGCGTCCACTCTATTGCTTGTGTGTAAGAGAGGAATCCCCATCCAGAAAAGCTCTACTTTACAAATGACTCTTCGTGGGCAAAGTTTGCCCAGAACAATAAAATCCCTTCCCGACAGACTTCAGCCTCATGGGTCACTACGCCCTAGCCGAGGATAACGATTTCGATATCACCATGCTACTCTCCACTTTCTATGACTACCGTCTCGTGTTGGAGATTTGGTGTGCCGAGGTGGATGATGTATCTCCAAATGACGTCTCTGTATGTGGGCTGGCTGTTTGAGGACGTAGTAATGGTGATAACCTTGACTAGGTAGACACCAAGTCTTACGCCGCAAGGTGTCTCGTGGTGGCAGTAGGCAATGGCAGTTGATAAGCCGTGCTGGCGATGTCCTTATCGAAACTTATAAGTCGGGCAGTCGGCGTGACTAACACGCCAAAAGTAACTTCAGTTTATAGAAAACTTCTATTGAGTCACCCTTAGGGCAGCATGACCTACCTGTCCGAGATGGCGCCTCAGGTTGAATATAAAAACCCTGCTGCTACTAGTCAGGCTTCTGTTCATTTCTCGTCTATCTTCACTCCTCAACCCCAAGTCAATAGGGGTCGTTTAGACATTCGCAAACGCCTTCAAAGTAGCAACATCAAGGCTGCCGACGATGAAAGCGACCTAAAACCCCTACCTGGGGTTGCCCTCAGCCCAAGACTACATCTGCCAGCAGTGGCCTACGGAAACCATCCTAGAAATGGCCACAACACCGAGGCCTATGGGCTACATATCGTCCGCGGCCGTACCGACTTCAGAGCTTTATCACTCTAGAGCAGCGGTCGTCATGTTCGCTTCCTTTTGCTGCGTAAGGATAGCCTCGACCCATGAATGATATGGACGTTTGACTGACTGAAACAGACAGCACATCATTTTGTCCCCCACCGAGATCACGCTTGCCTCAGTTCATTCAGGGCCTCAGTAGCCGCGACTTCGCCGTTCGTCACGGCGCTGAAGTAGGTCACTGGTGCCCTGGATGGACTGAGGCAACCCTCCGCGCCCGGCTATCAAGACCCTTCCGCCCATTCGATTCGATCCGTCTCGTTCCTTTCCGTCTACTGCACATCATCACGGCTGGTTGAATTTCATCGGAGGCTTCGCCCTACTCTCGCCACGACACTTGGCCCCTGTGTTGCCGCCGGGCACATACACTGGACACCAGGAATGCTGACAGGGGTAGGGCGAAGCCTGGGAAGAAATCCAACCAGCCGTGGTGGCGCGGTTGACGGAGTGGCCGGGTCAGATCCGATCGGGTGGGAGAGGAAGGGTCTTGATGGCCGTTCTGGGGGCGTTCGGTGGCATTGGAGACGTAGTAATCGGATGTAATCGAACGTAGTCACCGCTCGATACTCAGCACTAATGATTACGAAACTACATTCGATTCCCTCCGATCGCCTCAAACACATTCGACGCCGTCGAACGTCCCCGCGCTCGGCTATCAAGACCCTTCAGAGCCCGATCGCCTCTTCGAATCCTTCATAACAATTCTGCATCAACTTGACGACAAAGATTTCAAGCTCAGGCTGAAGAGCCCGACGTTGTAGTTAACGCTAAAGGGGAACTTCTTCTACTATACCGCGCCATCAAATTTAATGGAATTGTTGAAGTAGAGAAGATACAAAACTACTCATCCCGTTACATTGTCCCAGCTCTTCTCCCGCTTCCTTGAGCTGTGAATTCGGGTCCTAGGTGGCACTGCCAGCTTGATCACACCACCATAAACAGAAAAAGTCAGGAGGCCACGTCACCTGGAAGAAAGAGAACAATTCTCAATATATCTAGATGTTATGTAGAGACCAAGTCCCGCATGTGACGCCCCTAGCCATGGTGATGACCGAATAAAGCACTTAATGAGAGCTTCAGAAGTCCCTTTCATATAGCCGCCACTGGCCCAATACATTAGTCAAGTAATGTTCTCCAACACGCGCAACCTGTAACCCCTGAACGCCGCCAAGTGTTCCTCTGACCCTCACAGATCCATGCTCATCAAATACATCTCCATGATCCTCATGAACTTGGCCACGAACGCCTCCAGGTGGAAGATGACCTTGGTGCCCATCCGGATGCGATGCTCGTAGAATGCCGACCACTTGATCACCTCCGGCTTAAGGGCGTCATCGATCAGGGGGATCAGGTCGAAGGTGAGGGTCTTGAGAATGGTCGTCGGCGGTATGCAATGTGTGAGGAGATCGTAAAGCTTGGACCGGACTTGGAGAATCCGCGCTGGGGTGTGTTCTTCGACGATATCCCGCGCGATCTGCATGATCAGCGCCTCCCAGTCAGGCGGTGGGATCGGGGTGCTGTCCGTCACTTTCTCACTGTCGTCCTGTTAGCAAGAGCTCAAGGAGCGAGTCACACAACACGTACTTTTGAGCGTGGACAGCCTCGTACATCAGCAGGGCTCTTCGCAGGTTCCTGCCGCTCTCCTGTGCTATCCTCATATGCAGACCCTTGACCATTGGCCAGTTCTCCTTCTTCGCCGAAACTGCCAGCGCGTCGCAGATCTCCTCGTGGGTGGGGGCAGCCACTCTGACCAACAAGGTTCTCGATCGAATGGGAGCAATGATGTTCGCCGTTGAGTTGGCAAGAAGAATCAACCGCAGGTTGGGAGAGTACTTCTCCATCGTTCGACGCAGAGCAGCCTGCGCATCTCTCGTCAGGTGGTCGGCCTCGTTGATGACGACGACCTTGAACCTCTGCTTTGCCGACTGGTCGACCTGCTGTGTCTGTGCCACCTCCTTCAACAAGTCCTGGACAACGACTCTGTCATAGTTTCCAACGTCGGACGGTGTGATCTCGAGGTGATAGTTGGAGGCAACGATGTTGAATTCGAGCTTGCGGTTGCTCGATGTCTGGAAAACTCGCGCGTCGATCTTGATCTTCTCGACACCGGGGCCGTACAGTTCCTTGAGTGTGGCGACAATTCGCGTCTTCTTACCGGCACCAGAGGGGCCGTACACCAGCAGATGAGGGAAGTCGCCGCTTTGTGCCTGTGTTCTGTGAGCCGCTGACACGGGGATCAACCTCTATGGCGACGTACTAGCGAGCTGAGCCTATCTGACAGCTCCGTGTGGTACGTCAGGGCGTCCAGCGACCGTGGCCTGTGTTTGTCGACGATGAGAGCCATTGTGATTGAATTGTTTCGGTATCGTCGTTTGGCGTTGGGTAGGAGCCGTGAGGTTTTTGGTGATGCGCTGAGCTAGTACGTAGACGCGTCCACGAATTGTCGCGTAAAGTGGGAAATCTCTAGGTGTGGCTGACATATGGTCCGTGCGTGACGTCCGTGCCACACCTATCGAGGCCGGGACACGGGCGGAGTCCAGTCCTGGTTCACTGTCACCATGTATCGCATCAGACTACAGCGCATCTCTCTTTGCAGCATGAAGCAACTTTTAGCCTCCAAATAACTCTCGATCCGACCGAGATGGATTCATTCTGTTGTATACAGCTTTGAAGCCATGTAAGCCTGGCTGACTATAGTACAACCTCCTTATCACGACAGGACTCTCAGGCCTCTCGGGATGAGGTGGAATATGGTACAAAAAACACAACGCTTGCCTAAGGCTTAGCAGATGCCGACTCGGAAGCGGCCGTGGTGGGCTTCGAAGACGCCTCTGCCAAAAGATCCTTGGGCGCAATCTGCTTTCTCGGCCTCTTCAGCTCCTCCAATGTGATACCGTCAAGCTTTGTGATGCCAACGACGGGCGGCTCTCCCTTCTGAACAAACTCCCATTGGCCTACCAGAGTCAGAAACAGTCCTCAAAAGCACTTGGGGGCCCACTTACCGGGCAGCTTGTTGCCTGCCAGACGGAAGGCATCCTTGGCCACAGCCTCGTGAAGCATTCCCCTGATCTCAAAAACGATCTGGTTGACCGCCACACGCGCCGCCCAGTGATCGAAAGATCCCTTACCCTTACCCATACGCATCTAGGGCGGTATTAGTTTCGATTCACGTGCCAGGTTTCCACACTACTCACCTCGTTACCAGACACGTAGACGCCGACGTTGCAGCATATCCTCTTGTACAAACGGTACTTCTGACCACGCAATCTCATCTTGATGGTGTCCTCGGCGATCTTGAGCTGCCTGGCGCTGATTCTTCGGTGGTGGTCCTTCATCCGCAGACCGTAATCGCCCCAAATCACAGTCGTGCCCTTGGTCGAGCCTCCGGTAGCAACACGAGGCCGGCCCTTCATCATCTTCTTCGTTCGGTCGATCGAGGGTTCGAGCCAGGTGCCTTGCCTGGCGGTCGTCGAGGAGAATGGGCGGACATCGCGGAGGATCTGAGTGGCGACCAGCGGCGTGGCCAATTGGGGTCGGATCGCGGCGGTAAAGGGCTTGATCAACGGCGCCGCGGATATTCTGAGGCTTTGAAAGGCGCTGAGAAGCGCCGTGGGAGCGGTGGGCCTCATGGTCGCGGCTTGCCGTTGGACGTGGTTGACGATGGTATAAAAAAGACCTTCAACAAAACCGGAAGTGTGGCTGATGTGGCCTGAGATTTTGGGCGCTAGCTTCCATGCCGTCGAGGTCCCGGGCCTGGCCCGAGCTCGGTTTCTCATCAGCCACAACCCCACTCAAAAATGAATGGACCGGGGGGTCACGGACCTCGCGTCACTTTCGCGTATGAGATCCATTACGAGCACGCTTTCTAGGCGCACTTGGCCGCGGTTCCGCCAGGCATCCCACGTCGTCCAGGCAGTAATACCTTCACAACAACCTTCTTTAACCTGGTGACGCCCAACCCGACCTGAGTCACGAAAGGCTCACTTTTAATCAACTCACAATGCCTGCTGATATTCGGTCCTTTTTTGGGCCAAAGGGAGGCGCACCTCCCAAGCCTGCGCCTAAGAAAGTCGAGGAGCCCGTCAAAGCTCGACGTGGTAGGAAAGTGGTTGAAGACAGTGATGATGAAGAACCAGCTGCGTGGGTAATACCGACAAGCCTCGAGAGACAAAGTTTAACTCCGTGTAGCAAGCCCGCACCCAAGGCCGCACCCAAGGCCGCTGACAAGAAGAAGACCAAGTACGGATGTCCCCATCCTAGTATTTGAATACCACTCACCGGCCACAGGAGCGAACCGGTAAAGGGCACCGAGACCACCACGAGTGACTATTTTGGATCAGCCAAATCCATGCCCTCGAAAACAGCCCCCTCGCCCAAGATCGACCGAACGAGCAAAGTCAAGGCCGAGGTTGAGATCCGTACAAGCCCGCGTACTAAGAAAACCGCCGCGAAGTCAGCTCCTCCTGCCAAAGATAGTCTTGCAGCTTCCAAGAAACGCACCACCACATCATACAAGAAGTATGACTCTGACGACGACGCGGATGCATATATGGACGAAGGTGACGACGATGACGATGGCGATATTTTTGCGGCCGATATCAAGGGACGGAACAAACGCAAGAACGACGACTACGCGGAGGATGATAGCGATGACGAGCTTCTTCCGAAGCCAAAGCGCGTAGCCTCCCGGAGTGCTGCCGCTCCAGCCCCTGCCAAGACCACGAAGCCTGCAGCTGGCACCAAGAGACGCAAGACCCCCGGCGAAGACGAGGAGGAGTCCGAAGAAGACAAGCCGCCAAAGAAAAAAGCACCCGCAAAGCCTCGTGCACCGAGAACCAAGAAGGCCGACGAACCTGAAGACGCCGCGTATCAGTCAATTCTCGACGACATTCCGACCGTCCGCGCCCCCAGCCCACCACCGAAAGACCCGAATGCGGCAAAGTTTGACTGGCGGAAATCTGCTGCTGGCGGCGGCAACAGCAGTGCCGCGCCACCTAATGCCGGTGCCGCAGAGCTGCCCCAGGGCGAGGATGAGTGTCTCTCTGGGCTGACGTTTGTCTTCACGGGTGTTCTCCAGACGATTGCCCGCGAGGAAGGCCAGGCTTTGGTCAAGAAGTATGGCGGAAAGGTCACGGGAGCGCCGAGCAGCAAAACGAGCTACGTTGTACTCGGAGATGATGCTGGTCCGAGCAAGCTCAAGAAGATCAAGGAGTGTGGCATCAAAACAATCAACGAGGAGGGTCTGTTCGAGCTCATCCGGCGTCTGCCTGCGTATGGCGGCAGCGGCAAGGGCGCCGAGAAGGCACGGGAGAAGAAACAAGCGGAAGAGGACAAGATCAAGAAGCAGGCCTTGGAGATGGAACTCGAGGAGAAGGCTAGGCAGGCCGCAGCCACAAAAGCAGCCAAGCAAGCTGCCGCCGCTCGCGGAACAAACGCCCCGGCCCCGGTACCGAAGGCGGCTCCTGTGCAGCTCTGGACTTCCAAATACGCACCGACGCAAATCAACCACATCTGCGGCAACAAGGCGCAGGTAGAGAAGATCCAAAATTGGCTCAAAAACTGGCAAAAGTCGAGGAAATACGAGTTTCAAAGGCGCGGCGCAGATGGCATGGGAGGTGCGCGCGCCATCATCATCTCTGGTCCTCCAGGCATCGGCAAGACGACGGCGGCGCACATGGCTGCGAAACTTGAGGGCTACGACGTCATTGAGAGTAACGCCAGTGACGTACGTAGCAAGAAGCTTGTCGAGAACGGCGTCAGCGATGTCATGAACAACACATCGCTGCTCGGATTTTTCGCCGGGGATGGCAAGAAGGTCGACGGCGAGAAGAAGAACATCGTGCTCATCATGGACGAGGTCGACGGAATGTCTGCCGGTGACCGTGGTGGTGTTGGCGCCCTCGCCAAGTTCTGCAAGAAGACCGAAGTACCCCTGATCCTCATCTGCAACGAACGCAAGCTGCCAAAGATGAAGCCTTTCGACCATGTGGCCATAGACATCCCGTTCAGACGGCCGACGGTTGAACAGGTCCGGTCGCGTATCATGACGATCTGCCACCGTGAAGGACTGAAGCTGCCTGTTCAGGTTGTCGATGCTCTGATCGAAGGCAGCAACAAGGACATCCGGCAGATCATCAACATGATATCGACAGCGAAGCTCGATCAGACGTCGATGAACTACGACCAGGGCAAAGCAATGACCAAGGCGTGGGAGAAGCATGTCATTCTGAAACCGTGGGACATTTGCCAGAAGATGCTCGCAGGTGGACTCTTCACGCCCGCCAGCAAGACCACCCTGAACGAGAAGATCGAGCTGTACTTCAACGACCACGAGTTCAGTTATCTGATGATTCAGGAAAACTATCTCCGTAGCAAACCACTCGTACTCAACAACAGAGGCTACAACAAACGGGAGGAAAACCTCAAATACCTCGAACTTATCGACCAGGCCGCTGAAAGTATCAGCGACGGTGATTTGGTCGACCGTATGATCCACGGCCCGCAGCAACAGTGGAGCTTGATGCCCACGCACGCAGTGTTCAGCACAGTCCGCCCCGCGAGCTTCGTCGCTGGCCAGCTCATGGGCTCCAACTTCACCTCCTGGCTCGGAAACAACAGCAAGACTGGCAAACTTGGCCGCTATGTCCGCGAATTGCACTCCCACATGCGACTCAAGTCGTCAGGCGACGCCAACGAGGTTCGCCAGCAGTACCTGCCAGTGCTGTGGGAGCAGCTCATCCGCCGCCTTTCTGTGGAAGGCAAAGATTCAGTCAATGATATTATTGAGTTGATGGACAGCTACTACTTAACGCGAGACGACTTTGACGCCATTCTGGAGCTTGGTGTCGGTCCTCAAGCTGAAGATAGAGTCGGGATTGAGTCGAAGACGAAGGCGGCATTCACTCGAACGTAAGTAACTCCCGTTCAACCCACTTCTCGTGTGTCTGTCAGTATCTAACACGGCCCAGGTACAACGCAATGTCTCACCCGATTCCGTTCATGAAAGCCAGCAATGTCCTGGCTCCCAATAAGGCTGCCAAGGAGGCCCCTGACCTAGAAGAGGCCATCGAGGAAGACGACGACGCTGACGTTGTCGAGCCCGTAGAGGCTAACGAGGAGGACGAACTTGACCTGAAGACAGACAAATACATCAAGCAGCCCAAGCCGAAGGCCAAGCGAGCGGTCAAGAAGGCCAAGGCAGAGGACGACGAAGACGATGAGGATGCAGATGCCAAGCCGAAGAGGGGTCGGCCCAAGGGCAAGACGACCGCTGCTAAGGGCAAGGGTAAGAAGTAAAAATGGATATCGTGGCTGTTTGGGCATTTTCGAGAAGAGTCATGGCATCGAAAGGGCCATCACAAACGCGCAGGATTACAATATTGGGATGGAAGGAGGGTTGTGATTGTTTTTTTTAGTGAGCAACATCACACATGTTGCCACATACTACTGTATGCTTTGTATAAAGACAACTTATAAGGCAGCACGTACTGAATTTGCTGTCATTTTTGGCAGGATCCAGCAAGTTGCAATATGGGCGGTCCAAGCTCTAATACTACTATGTGACAAGGTCCTTTTTGTAAGAGTTCAATGTTATTTTCAAGTGACTTTTCATTCTGCCTTGCATGCCAGATGCAGTTGTAATGAGTTATACGCCCACCTAGCATGCTTGGCATCTACTCACTTCCTATTCTAAAACAGGTTGTTGCAGAATCTGTTTATTTATGGCAAGCACTCTTCAGGCACCCTCTATAATCCGACCCAGAGTTGGCTTGAGCCCACCTTCAACGCCTTTTAAATACCCACATACCTCAGAGCTGTCACAATTGTCTGCCCATAAGGAGGCAACACCTGACCCGGTCACCCAGTCGACAAGCTAGTGCCCGCCGCCGCTGCTCACGATGGTGAAAAAGGGCAAAAAGAAGAACAAGGGCCGGTCGAAGAGACTTCTGGCCGCAGCGAATACTTGCAAAGGTGAAAAATTACCCTTCATGCTCTCTTCTCCTTCCTTCTTTCCCATCCCTCAGCCATTCCTTGACCACCAGTCATTCCTCCCAATCTCTCGATTCTTCTGGATCTCGCTCGTTTCTGGTGGCTGTCTCTCTTTTGGCTTTCTACTGCCTTCAAACTTACCTTGATTGACAATCGCTTCTCTTCTTTGATATCTCAGGCCTCGTCTCGAGGACGGCTTCATCCCTAAAAGAATCCAAGAGCCTCGCTTCCCTCAAGAATATCTCGACCTTGTCCCTGATGGCCTCCCGTCGCGATCGGAGCAACCAGTACTCGATGGGGCAGCCTGGTAAGCGATATACTCCCTCCTACCGCCTGTATCGCAAGAATCGGCGTGAATCATGTCTGACAATGAATATAGCAATCCCCGACGCGGTTGCTGTCGTCAGCGCCCACAGTCCTCACCAACTCTCAATGATTGAAGAGGTTTCCCGTGAGACTTTGACTACTGTGGAGGACTGCGAAAAGGGAGCCTCCGGCGACTACCTGCCCGAGACCGCTTTTGACCACCTAGACGACCAAATTTACGACAGCTCTGACGTCCTTGAAGAGTACATGCAGGGCATCGAATATGAGGGTTATGATGATGGCGACTCGAATGTCGGCCCCCACGGCCAGCATGGCCATACCCAGAACACCGCGGAGACGGTTCTGTACGGAGATTGGGAGCAGGACAACAACCTGGATGATCTCAACCGTTGTACCAGTATGTATTGGTCTCTTAAATGACTTGGTGCAATGCTGACTCCCCAAGCTCCCGACACGGTGATTCACTACGAGTTGGACGGGGCACAAGGGGCTTACGAGACATCGACGCCCTCTGTATCGGCCGCGTCTTCCTCGACGGCTTCATACAGGCATTATACTCACAGAGGTACGTTCGTTATTTGTTCAGCCTCCCTAGTTTCGATGCGTTCGCTCGTTCGCATCCCTACCCATGTCATCCCTGCGTTTGCTATACACCTTCATTACCTCCACTGAGTGAGCTTTCGCTGACGTCTCTCAGGCCCAATTGCTTATAATGCCACTTCAACTATGGGCGAATCCTCGAAAGCGAAGGACTGGTCCATGTTCCAGAGCAACTTGGTCGACTATGGCCCCTTCGAGCCCAGCCCACGCCTTCCGGGTTGCTCTGCCGGTCACCCATTCAAGAAGTCATGGAAGCTGTCGGACTCGATGATGATGGCTTACAATGCCATGCGAGGCCCGATGACAGTGCCGGGTAACGATCCTCTGCGAAACTGGATGGTCATCAAGGCGAACGAGAGCATTAACGAGTCCGCGATGAAGTCCGAGAAGCAAGCTCAACAGGCAGAGCAGACAAAGAATTCCGAGGATGGAACTCACTCATTCCAGAGCGGGAAGGGAATCGCAAACAATGGCGCCAGAGGCCAACTGTGCGTTTATCATAGCCACTCTCGAGGTGTTTGCTAACTGGTAGCAGCAGCAGCAGCCACAGCAAGAAGTTACAGTCTTCGCCTTCCAAAGTCACTTCTCATCCGTCCAGTATGACCCATGAAGAGAAGGTGGAGATGGAGGACTATGCCAAGTAGGTACCCTCCTCAGTCCCATGTTCATGTCACTGACAGTGCATACATAGGATGCTCAAAGAGGCGAACATGGCCGCCAGGGAGTACGCACCCGCCGAGGAGGACCGCAGGCCTGTCTACCAGGTGCCGCGTCCTAGATACCTCCATGTCTCGCCCAAGTTTAAAGGCTTTACGTTCGCGGACTACGTGCCCCCTGAGGCCGATGTGCCTGAGTCTGCGTATAAGCAGCCGTATGATCCCGCTCGCAATTTTGGTAAGTCACCCAACCCGCCTTCGAATACTTGCTAATGGAACCAGAGGAGGAGTATGATATCTCGGACGACGAGGGCGACCCCGAATCTGGACGCCTCTCTCCTTGCACCTTCCGCCTGTTCGCTGAGGGCTGCTCTCGGACCGAGCCCAAGGCCAACCAGGTCTTCATGGCTGACGATGTAAGACACCGAAAGTCTTGCAGAGAGCTGGTGCTGACATTACTAGGCCCAGCGGATGCGGCCCCCAACGCCGCTCGAGGACAGATTTCCGCGCATCTCCATCGATAGACTTGCTGTATCCTTTGAGCTCCAGAGAGACACGAACGATGGTGGATGGATCACGCCTTGCTACTCGGTCGAGTCGGAGCCCTCTATCATCTACCGACCCCCTGGTAAGTGCCATGAACCCCGCGGTAGACGACATCGCTGACATGCCTTAGGTGTTTCCCTCAAGCACAAGATGCGTAACTGGTGGTTCGGCCTCTTTGACCGCATGGACCCTATCGCCGCTCGCCGCTTCCGCAAGATCCAGTTCCGCGAGGCAACCGATCCCGCGACGCCCCTCGAGACGACCTCGGAGCGATCCGCCTTGTCATCTTCCAGCACCTCCGAAGAAGGTCGCCAGCCCACTCGGCCCTACACCGAAGCCGAGGTCCTCGAGGCGCTCAACTCGCCCAACAGCCGCCGCGTCGCCGGCGTGGCGGCCAAGAACGCGCAGCTCATCATCTCACAGCGGTGGCAGACGGTGACGCGCTGGAAGGGGCAGGACGACGACCTCGCCAAGGACAACGACAAGATGCGCCTCGCCATCGAGCGCGCCAAGATCGAGCTGCGCGAGATCCGGCTGACGGTGGACCACCTGCTCCAGAAGAAGGCCGCCGAGGAGACGGCGCTCCGCCGCCGCCGCCACGGCCGCATACTCCGCCAGGTGTCGGCGCACCTGCACGAGCTGCGCTACGAGATCCAGAGCAAGTTCGACGCGCTCAAGCACGCGCAGACGCAGAACCAGAGCATGAAGGCCGAGCTGGCGCTGCTCGAGTGGCAGATCAAGAACGAGTGCGCCAGGGCCGAGATGGCCGGTCCCGACGACGTCCGTAAGGCCGTTTCCGAGCACTTCCGCAAGAAGCTGCACGCCCTCGTCCTCGCCGAGTGCTTCTGAATCTATTGTTGCTGGTCCTGAGCCGTCTGCCAGGCTCGGCGCCGAGATGACGCCTGTTCGATTCGTTTCTTCTCCCTTCTGCCGACGACGTTGATCAGTGCAGTGTCGGCAAACCGAATTGCGTGCCTGCATGAGCTGACTATTAGGTACTGCCAAGCTGCGAAGTAGCGAGCTGTGGAGCCGTTGACTAACACCGCGTTGCAGGCCGAGAATAATTGACCAACGACTTTCCTGTTGTTGTTCTGCTGTACGCAACGGTATTCCCGAGGGCCCTTCCGTGTTTGAGTACGATACCCCCGAGCTGTTGGATTTGTCCGCCCATGTCGAGGCAATTGTGTTAGATAGCCTTCATCAAAAGTTTGTCATTTTGCAGGTTCAGTGCTGTGTGGTGATGACGGAGATACAAGTCTCCAAGGCGGTGATTAAATTGTATCAGAGATCTGAGAAGAATCGCGAAACCCCTTTCCCGGGGGTATGTACACGTCCGGATTCTATCATTTTTCCTTATTTCCAGCAAGGGCCAACCCATTTCGGCCCCCTTTTCCGCCATGCTATTGTAACATCATGAGAGGAGCATTATACACAGACCGGAACGCCCAGTTCGCTGTTCCGGGAATCGACTGAATATCGTAGAACATAATGGTACAAGGGGTCGTGGCCGCCGAAGCCTCCCAGCGGCCAGCCCATGAAACTTTTTTTCTTTTCTTCAGTCCGTGACAGACTACGCGCTTAAGCGTTCTTGACAACGCCGACCTTGGCGGCGCGCAGCACGCGGCCGTTGAGCTTGAAGCCCTTCTGCTGAACGTGGAAGACGGTGTTATCCTCCTTGTCGGCTTGGGGCGCCATGAAGGTGGCGTCATGCTCGTTGGGGTTGAACTTCTCGCCGGTGGGGTCGACACGCTCGATGCCGTGCTTCTTGAGGGTAGACATGAGAATGTCGTCGGTCATCTTGAGACCCTCGTACAGGTTGACAAGGTCCTTGAGGTCGCCGGTCGGCTCGGTGGCCTCGACCTTCTCCTTGGGCACCATGGAGAGGGCACGGTCGAGGTTGTCGACGCTGTCGACGAGGTCCTTGGCGAACTTTTGCAGGGCGAAGTCGCGCGCCTGCTTCACCTCGCGCTGAGTGCGGTCCTGGAGGTTGCGGAAGTCGGCAACGGTGCGCAGGCACTTGTCCTGTATGATCGTGAGTTAAAACTGCTTCGAGGCTCCTGTTTGCCGACATCGGGGAGCGAATCAACGAACCTTCCAGTCAGCGGCCTCCTTCTCCTTGGCCTCGAGCTGCTTCTTGAGAGCAGAGTCGGCGTCGTTGGCTTTCTCGCCCTCCTTGGGCGCCTCGGTGGTCTCCTTGGCGTCGCTGTACCATCTGGCGACAGCGGGCTGCGCAGCTCGTATCCTGAAGGCGGGGGAGGTCTGAAACTGGGATTGGAAGGCAGACTTGGGAGCCTGGGTGCGCAGGGCGGAGCGCACAGCGCGGGAAGAGGTGGCGATGGCTTGTCTGAACATTGTGGCGGATATGTGTCGCACTTTTGGGGGGCAGAAGATGGTTGAAGTTTGGGAGGGCCGATGCAGGGACTGTCGCGTGTATGGGGGAGCTTTTAAGAGGAAATGAAATTTTATCGGAATGGACAAGTGACGAATTGCCGTCCCTTGACCCCGGCGGGCCATGCGGGAGACTTTGCGCCCAATCAAGAGGACCCGGGAGGTCCATTCCGGGGCGGAAGAAGGGTGAGACCGGAGTCAGCTTTATCGATAAGACTGCTAGCGCCAAGGCAGGTAAGGAACCAACGATGGACCGTGGCGTGGCGCCTGTCTCCTTTGCCTCGTCGCAAAAATATCCATCAGCCTCCCCCTCATCGCGCCAGGTACCTGGGTAGCTTCCAAGACCACCTCCACCCACAGAAATCCATCGGGTTGACGACGATTCTACCAAACTCGACCTCGATTACCCTCCAAGCCCGTTCTCGAGTATAACGTACTTCTCCGACGAAACCCCACCGGGAGGAAGGCGCGCACCATGGAGTACGAGCCGATGCTGTTGGACGGCGAGACCGGCGGGCCGCAGATCAAGATCTCGGGGGTAATTCACCCCAGTGGTTGACTCCCAGGCTTCTATGCTAACGCCCATGGCCACGTAGGCGGACAACATTCACGTCAACTTCGATCTCTCGAATTGCGACCTGTCGTTCGCCAATTCGCTGCGCCGCGTCATCCAAGCCGAGGTCCCGACCATTGCTATTGACCTGGTCGAGATCGAGGCCAACACTTCCGTTCTCGCAGACGAATTCATCTCCCACCGCCTGGGTCTCATCCCGCTCCACTCAAAGGACGTCAACAGCCTGCTCTACTCTCGCGACTGCGACTGCGAGCAGTACTGCGACAACTGCAGCGTGAAGCTGACACTGCACGCGCGGTGCACATCCGACGACATCATGAAGGTGTACGCGAGCGACCTTATCGTGGACAGCTTCCGTCAGAATGGCACCGTTGGAAACCCGGTCATCATGGACCCGGAGGGGCAGGGCTCTCTCATATGCAAACTGCGTAAGGGGCAGGAGCTGAAGATATCCTGCATCGCCAAGAAGGGTATCGCGAAGGAGCACGCAAAGTGGATGCCCACGGCGGCTGTCGGATTCGAGTACGACCCGCATAACAAACTGCACCACCTGGACATGTGGTACGAGGAAGACGCGAAGTCCGAATGGTGAGTAATAGCGACGCATTGAGCAGGGCCGTCCTTGGCTGACTTCAATAGGCCCGAGAGCAAGTACGCAAAGATGGAGGACCCTCCTCAAGAGGGGGAGGCTTTCGACTACGACGCAGTACCGGAAAAGTTCTACTTCGAGGTTGAGGGAGTTGGCAGCCTCGAGCCCGACCAGATCATCCAGGAGGGCATCAAGATCATCCAGGAGAAGATGGCGCTGTTGCTGCACATGCTTACGGGTGAGGCCGACGACGATGGAATGGGAGACTTCGACGGTCCTCGGAGCCCGAACCTCGACATGGACGGCGGCAACCCGTGGGGTCAGGACCAGGGCTACACGACTCCGTTCAACGGCGGGACACAGAGTGCGTGGGGCGGCAACGCGACGACTCCCTACGCGACCACGACGCCGTACGGCGCGTCTGGGCAGGGTGGTTGGAACTGAGCGTGACGAAAGCACCAAAAACAACGGCGTTAATGATATATTGAAGACGGGCGGCAATGGAGTTCTTGCGAGGTTTGCGAAAGCCAGCACACGCTGGCCGATTACACTTTAGAAAAAGACTATACTGGCGGCTTGTACGCTTGCGCAGGTAGTGCGGGCGAGGGGAGAGGCTTCTCTATTCCATAAAAACATTGCCAGCATGCCTTGTAGACTACGTAGCCTTGGATGTACGAGATGTGTGATAAACAAGCAAAACCCAAGGAGTAGGACTGTAACTGATCAGTACATCTAATAAAGAAACCAAAAACACCCTAAAACGTGTGATGAAGAACATCCAATCGTGTATTTTTTGTTTAACCCAGGACTCCTATCAAATGCAGCATGTTGCCTCTTCCAAAACGCCCTCGTAATGATAACGGTGATGATGCGGTGTGTCTAATCGTCGAACATCTAAAGCTTCTTCTACCCCTTGATGGCACTTTCTTCGCCGGCACCGGTCACCGCTCTATAGGCCTTGCGGTGCATTTCTAGGAAAACAAAAGTACATATGGTTTGGCTGAGAACGAAGGATTAGCAAACGACAAGACGGCGACACAGACAGACAGGAGCGAGCTTACGGTCCGAGCCGCAGGAAACTGGGCACCCAGCCCTTGAACATCCAACCCAGGCCTTCGTGCTTGTAGATCTTGGCCAGGGTGTGCGTGAGGCCCTCCTGGGTGTGAGCCGACATGACGCGGGTCTTGATGACGTCGATGGGACTCGTGACGGTGGCGGCCATGACTCCGGCGAGGAACGAGGCGGTGAAGTGGGTGGTGAGGTTGTCCCCCATCGGGGTGTGGCGGATCAGCATGCCTTTGAAGGTGTCGTAGGACGCCAGCTGCGAGGCCGTCATGGCCGCCGCGCGCATGCTGTTGGGCATGACGCCGCGGAACCAGCTCATAATCCCTTCGTGGCGCGCCATGCGCAGCATGCCCTCGAGGGCGTGCTTGTAGTTCCTGCGCTCGGCATGCGGCAGGACAGCGTCCTGCTGCATGCGCACGTTGAGCACGTCGGCGGCGTTGCCTGAGATGCCGCCGACGAAGCCCGAGGCCACGGACATGGCAACCAGCGTGGGGAACGCCGGGGCCTTGCCGCCGTTGTTGCGGGTTGCGCGGACCTTCATCTCCTCGTAGGCGCCGAAGCGGACGGTGGAGTAGGTCATCTGACGGAGGAGGGAGGCCGAGAGGCCGTCGTAGAGGCCCTTCACGCCGTGGTTGCGGATGATGTGGGCGAACGTGCCGCTCATGCTCTTCGGAGCATCCGGGCGGCGGACTTGGAGGCGAACCTGGCATGTTTGTGAGTATACTTGGGGGGGTCTTTCATGATGTCGTCTTGGTCGCAGCTAGTGGTGTTGTTTGCGCGTGCATGCGTACCTTTACTAAGACATTGTTAGCTTCCCGTCACCTCCGAGATCGCCGTGCCTGTCATGCAAAAGCCCGCGAAGAGGGCTGCAGCACGACGGCGAAGAGGAACATGCTCACCCAGATCCAGGGGATGAGTTACGCAGGCCGCCATACTACTGGCGCTGCCTCCGAACCAAAAGGGGTACCGCATAGAGCTGCCGGCTTTGGATGCTGTCGCGGGCGACTGCTTGTCCTTGATATCGGCCTTTATCGGTTTTACGGACGACGCAGACGACGGGGACGTCGACGACAGAGACGACGGCTCGTCAGCCGGCTTGCTAGTGGTGATAGGGGCCATGTTGGCGGTGGATTCGGACTGCATCGTTGCAGCTATACAGTCGCGACTGATAAGCTCATCCCGCTGCGGCGCAATGTGATAGCGGTGACAGCAGATCCTCAATTGCGATAAAACCGAGGACTTGGGATCAGGATAGCAAGGCCCCCGTGCTGTTATGCGATTGATGACCGACCAAAATGTCACTGTTTTCGGAGGGACTGCGGTGACGTCTGCACGGGAGAAGCCGACTTCGGGGGAAGTTAGTGGGAGTGTGAGGAGGTGAGCCGAATGGTTCGTTCGGCTCGGTGTATCACGAACTTTTTTTTCCTTGTGTTTTTCTCCGTGGCTATCGCTTTCTGTCGGCAGGTGCGCGCTGAGTGAGCAAAAAGCTCCCTACTGCGTCATGGGCTTATCGGGCAGGGGTCCCACGCGCCAAAAGAGTCGGTCACTGGTAGACCCTGCGCCGGGGGTCGGCAGGCTTTGCGCCGCCCGCCTTCCGGGTGTGGATTGGATGGGATGGCGGTGGCCCGTGCATCATCGCCGATAGTTTTCTGTGATCGACAGGATCATGTATGGTCCGGGGCTCCCTCTTTTCCTGCGACCGAGACCGCAATTGACGAACCCCGCCAGTTGACGCCTGTGTGCCCGCTATGAACAGGTGATCCACCGCGCCTTTGCACCTCACCAAAGGCATTATTATACGCATTCGAGATGTTGGTGCCGAGATTGGCCGGCAGGCAACTGCAAAGCTGCTTCCGTGGCGCCACCATCGGAGCTCGATCATGGACGATCGCGTCGTTGCCGTGTAGCCGGCGACTATACTCTTCAGGTGAAAAAGAACTGCTCGATATCAAGCCTACATAGAGGCCAATTCCTGACTGTAACCTCATGCAGGCCAGAAGAAGACTATCGAGGTCAACGGCCAGACGATCCCCACCGACGAGTGGTTCAACGTCCCCAAGAACGTCCTCGAGGCGACGTCGCGCAAGCTTCACCTCCAGAAGGACCACCCCGTGTACATCACCAGGCAGATCATCGAGTCGCAGTTCCCGGCGCCGACCTACCAGTACCACAACACCTTCGACCCCGTCGTCTCGACGCAGCAGAACTTCGACTCGCTGGGCTTCCCCGAGGACCACCCGGGCCGCGCGAAATCCGACACCTACTACTTCAACAAGAGCACCCTGCTGAGGACGCACACCAGCGCGCACCAGGCGCAGACTTTCCAGAGGAATCTCAGCGAGGGCTACCTGATCAGTGCCGACGTCTACAGGAGGGATGCCATCGACCGTAGCCATTACCCCGTCTTCCACCAGATGGAGGGCGCGCGCATGTGGGACCGCACTAAGGTGCCCGGCGGCGACGTCGCGGCCGCCGTCTGGGAGGACGTGAATAAGCTGCCGAAGCACAACGTCAAGGTCGAAGACCCGCATCCGGCCTTCCACGCGGAGCGGAATCCGCTGCAGGAGGGCCACCACACCCCTGCCGAGGCCGAGGCCATCGGCGCTCACCTGAAGCGCTCCCTGGAGCTCATGGTCGTCGAGATCTTCACGCGAGCGAAAGCCGCCGCCGCGAAAGCCGACCCCAACTACAAGGACGAGCCGCTGCGGGTGCGCTGGGTGGAGGCGTACTTCCCCTTCACCAGCCCCTCGTGGGAGCTCGAGGTCTACTATGCGGGAGACTGGCTCGAGGTGCTGGGCTGCGGCGTGGTGAAGCAGGATATCTGCGTCAACGCGGGCGTGCCGCAGCAGCTGGGCTGGGCCTTCGGCATCGGCCTGGAGCGCATCGCCATGCTCCTCTTCCAGATCCCCGACATCCGCCTCTTTTGGTCGCAGGACGAGAGGTTCCTGAGCCAGTTCAGGGGCGTTTCGGACAAGCTCGACTCGATGAAGCGCTTCGTGCCCTTCTCCAAGTACCCGGCCTGCCACAAGGACGTCTCCTTCTGGCTGCGCGGCGTCTCGGCGGCGGGCGGCAACACCAAGGCCAGCGCGCAGGACTTTCACGAGAACGACTTCATGGAGCTCGTCCGGGACGTGGCCGGCGACCGGGTCGAGGACGTCCGGCTCGTGGACGAGTTCACCCACCCCAAAACGGGGAGGCGCAGCATGTGCTACCGCATCAATTACCGAAGTCTGGAGCGCACCCTGACCAACGAGGAGACCAACGAGCTTCACAGCGACGTGACTCGGAAATTGGTCGAGAAGCTAGGCGTCGAGATCCGGTAGAGGGAATGGAGGGCAGGCGGGACGTGCTTGACGTCGAGCGTTGAGGGGTAAAGGGGGCTGTGTAGCCAACACTTTGGCCGTCTTGAAAGACGGGACGACGCCCATTGGAGTGATCTCGACAAACGGAGCCGGGGTCCCTCAACATACCGCCGGTCCGTCAAGGAAGTTGCCGTCGCAATGGGATGTCGTGAGATGATTGCTGCCAAGGCAACGGCATTGCACATCGCACTTCTTGGGCGCCCTGCTGGAGTGTCGAAAATCGTGACATGTCACGCCATGTATCATAAAATGACTTGTACTATAACACCGCCCTCGATGACCGACTCGATATGCGGCCGGGGCACAGCAAAGCCCACTCTTGGTGGCGCAAGAGCTGAGGGCGAATTTCGGGGAATTGATAGACCCCTTGAACCCGTCCACTCCAGGTCCATGGTCCGACCCTTCCCTCGTTTGATGTTGGGCTCTCGGTGGGAAACGTCAAAGCACTTTGCGTGCTGAAGCTTGAGCTGAGCTGCACCGGGCCGCATAGCCTCGTAACCGTAGAAACATTTTGACGCGGTAGCGTACTTGCGGCCGGGCGGCCGGGCGATTCGGAAGGGCGGGGCCCTTGTTTATTCCTTCTGCCAGGATTCTCGAAGCGATGAAATCATGGGCCCCGGTTGCAAGAGTCAATCGCCGAAGGCAGGAAATCTGAAGCAGTGACGCCGGGGCTGCAGATCGGTTGTATCATCAGGAAACCTACAATGCCCAGGCACACTCGGGCGAGCGCAGTAGCGTTCGGAGAGAGAAGGCGTCGTCCCAACAAGTTGGGACGGTCGGGCAAGTCAGTTTCATGCCTCTTGAGATAAGGCGGAGTTCAGCCTGTGGCTCGCAACGTATGGGAACTTGGTGAGGGCGGCTCAGCCACGCTCCCATGTCCAACAAAGTGGTATGTTGCTTGAGGTTACTTGAGGTTACTTGAGGTTACTTGAGGTTACTTGAGGTCAGGTGTCACTCTCGCGCATTGCTGGTGATTCCCGCAAGCGGGCTCCCTGTGATGAGTTCAAACGGGATGAGATGAGTTTGCCATGCCTCAGAACCGACTCGTTGAGAAGTTTATCAGGCGGTCATCTCCCTTTGGCGGGCAGTTCCTTGCAACAAGGAAGTCCCCGCAAGGAAGATAAGGCATCGGGTGCAAGTGGAGAGTGTCTGGGGTCTGAGGGTCTCGAGGTCTGAAGTTGGGAGGAAACGGTAGCATGGCAAACGGTCTGAGCACGGTGCTCACGATTAACGAGACCCGATTACCACAAACGAGAACGACCGACGTCGAGGCGGAGATGATGGGAGATGACTGTCCGAACGACAGGAAGAAAAACGGACGACGACAATGAGAACCCAAAATGCCAGTGGTTCGGTTGTCGGCGGGTTGAGGACTTGTGATAGACCACTTAGATGCAACCTGACAGGACAACAGGTTCCCAATAGAGCAAAGCGCAAGTCAGAAGGTCATTGTGGCAGCACTGCGAGCGGAGCGCAGGAATAATGGAATGCAGGTTCTTGGCCAGAACGGTGTCTGGGGAAGCCGATTGCAGAGCGAAACATGAATCTGGCAGGTCAAAAGTCTTGGTATTCTGCACAGCCTCGTTTCCCCGATGGCGATGGAGCCGAGACGTTGCTGACCACCTACCACAGGCTGCAGCAGTTGCCGACGTGCTGGTTGGGCGGGGAGAGGAATTTCTGCCGGGTGCCGGACCATTATTTCAGTTGAGACATCGAAGGTCGGTCTATAGAGGAGCGAGGCATTTTCTTGCACCAGCGAATGGTCTAGCCGCGCCTTCAGGATTATCGAGCGTAACTTTCAAATTCCGTCTTGCTGCGATTCCCGTGGCTGCGGGTGCTCGGCATCAGACGGGCGTGCGTTGCGGTGTCTGTTCGGCGGCGTAGACATGCCGTCGGCGTAGGGAAGGGGCTGAGGTTCAGTGCAATTTGCCCCGAGCTGGCTGAGCGACGGGAAGGGCTCTTCGTCGGGCGAATCGTACGCTGCCGGGCTGAGCTGGTAATGGTAAATTGACAACAATCGGTAGGCTCACAACATCCCAAATGACAATCGTTGGCCCGGGAGGCGAAGAGCCTCGTTGATTTTGACTCATGACCCATAGCATGAAGTCGTAAGCCTGGCGGAATGGCTGCGGTTGAGGGAAGCCTTCATCGCCGTTTCTAGCCCTACCTCCGATCTGTCTGTTTGCTGCTGATGACGACGGCGAGTCAAGACCAGCATAGCAGACAAACTCCGGCCATTAGTATCCGTTACTATCATCGAATTGCGGCGTTCTCGGAAACACGCAACCTAGGCGGCGTAGCTCTCACGGTGGTTCAAGGAGGCGCCGCGGCAGCGCCTCAAACTCAACACCAAACACCAATATCCAGCTATCGTAGATACAGTGACCCGGGTGCTAGCGATCGCGACGGCGACGGTCGTGTGAACACTCTGCTGCCGTTACACAGCCCCAGGGCCCTCTTTAGGCGCGGGTTGGTTTTGACGATTTGGGGGATGCAACTCCGGACCCCTGGCCTTTGTCTCTTTCTTTCTTTCTTTCTCGGTCTTCGATAGCGCAAGAGCGGGGAGAGATTTGCTGCCAATTATTAGTTGCCGCTGGCAAATGGCGATTCGGATAGGCACTGTAACGTTGATACTCGGAATATGCCCGAGTCCAGAACCTAGCAACTCTGTTGATTAGAGCTGCAGGTGTCCGCAGATGGCCGCATATCGAGTTGCATGCGGAAATGATGGATGGATGGATGGATGGATTGACGGATGGTTGGCAAGGAGTTCCACGCCGTCGGGAGGCGAGACGAGGGCGTATTCGATGGCTGATTTGACAAGGCCGCCGGTTTTGCTGTGCCCGTCTCTGACGTCTGTTCCCCTCTCCTCCGCCAACCTGTGCCAAGAAGCAGAAGTGCTCTGCGGTCAGCAAACTGGAAGCTTCCGGGAGGGTCACCAGGACGGGCGGCAGCCTGCGCGAGGCATGCGTAGCCGTATCGTGGGCTTGGTATCGCGAGAGGCACCCAGGGCGGCTGCGGCCAATTAGCGGGTCGAGGCGCTGCTTCCTTTGCCAGCTCTGCTAGGGCAATCGGTTCGGTACATGTGCTATGTATCCGTATTACCACCTGGGGTGCCAGGTAGGTATGTAATCAAGCGCCCAAACGGGAGCCGAAAGTGACCACCGTCGAGGTTCTTTGGACGTGGGGAAGCGAGTTGTCTCCATTTCCCACGGTGGCAGGCCGGGCAGCTGGCATGGGGAGGCCTGCGAAGGTCCCGAGGTCAGCAGCGCTTGTCGTGGTCGGCGGGTCGTAGTCGGGTCGTGGAACGGGAGCACCGCCTTCTTTCCTCACGGGGCACCGTCAGCCGGCACGGTGGAAATTATCGATTGAGGCGGAGATACATGACGCCGCTACCGCAAGGATACGTATCTCTCGCCTCACTGGATCTCCAGCCTGTAGGAAGGCACGAAGGCACGAAGGTACGCAGACGTGGATCTGGAACCTACCAGGATCCAAGACCTGCCGTTACTCTGTACCGCTAAGGGTCTGCTGCTGCACTGCGTGTACACGACACTAGGGAATGGCTGGGGTGGCGAATGGCATTCTCGACAATTCGATTTCGGGCGGGGCGAAGGGTCGAGCGAGTGCAGTCCGCCGTGGAACATTTCATTTTCACTTGAGCCACCGCAACCGCGACCGCAACCGCCGCAGCACGTCGGCAGGGATGTATTTTTTACGGAGCCCGTGTGGACGGAATAACAAGCTTGCAATAAGCCAACAAAACAAGAACCCACCTGCTCCAGTAGGCTTGGCGCTATTCGCCTTCGGTTCGGGAGGAAAAGCGACAGAGAGGGAAAAGAAGAAGGGAAAAAAATGCTTTTTTTCTGCACAGCCCCATTGTGCCGGCGTTGCTGGTGCTGGTGCTGCCAGGTGCCCCGTGCTAGCCAACTCTGTGCCACTGCTGCTCTGTGCTTAGCGGCGAGTACTCCCGTACCTGGGTACCTGCCTGGATTACCTGTCCAGAGGACAGAAGGCAGTTGCAGAGTGCTGGCTGGCCACTGCAGGAACACCGGCGGATAAGGGAAGCGCGGGCGTATCGCAGTGTCCCGTCTCTCCAGGTCTCCACCACTGTGACGGTTCGAAGGCGGCGAAACTTCAAACGGGCCCGTGAGTCCGTGTGGCCTTCCCGTTTCATCACACAGACACACCCCTCCCACTCAGCCATCCCATCCCATCCCACACCACACTCCGCCGCCCGACCCAGCGGGCCACCCACGGCTTTGCGCAGCCACTCACGCTCCCACCGCAACAAACATATAACCAAGACCGCCTCCCGCAACCACTTGTCTATCGCTTCGAACCAACCACCAAACAAAACAACAACATAATCACATGAGAGTTGCCTACCAGTCACTTCACAGGAAGTTTCATACATTTGAACAAGCCTACTACATTGTCAACATAGAGGACCAAGCACTGGAATCATCATTCCTGCCCTGCCTACACACACCAACCACCACAACCACCACAACACAACAACATCCTCACAATGGAGTCTCCCAAGTTAGATACCCGCCCGATCTTTTCCAGGCGCTCAACCGGCTCCAACAAGTCTCTGTCTCTCGACTTGTCATCCCTGCCCCCTCTGGTCCAGCCGACGCCCCCATCCAACACCCTCCTCATCACGAACCTGAACGACACCAACGTCTTCCGCCCCGATAACCTGCAAACCATTCGCGACCTCGTCTCCAAGACTGCGGCGATTCACTCGTGGGCACCTCTGAAGTCGTTCCGCCGCATCGTCGTCTCTTTTTTCACCGAGGACGACGCCATCGCTGTGCGCAGTATCTGGGACGGGGAGGCCGTCATGGGCGAGCGCGTCCGCGTCTACTTTGGCCAGCCCACCCCCGTCGAGGTTACCGATCGCCACCTCGCTCTCCCCGACGCCGGCAAGCTCTTCTTCATATCTCCTCCCCCCTCTCCCCCGCACGGCTGGGAGATGAAGCTCGAGGACGCTCCCAACAAGATGGTCCACGCCGAGGACCTTGCCATCGCACTCTCTAAGCTCAACCACCGCCCCTCCGGCGTCGAGACTCCCATCAGCCCCGTCGACGGCACCTACCAGACGCGCAGCAGGAGTTCTACCTTGCTCTACCAGCCCGATGCGAACGGGTGCAGCCCCGACCTCCCCGCCATCTGCCTCGAGGACATGACGGACGAACCCATGGAGATCAGCCCGATCGAGAACACCAAGCCCATCATGGCGCATACTTCGCGCCCCCCGGTGGAGCTGATGCTCGACGCATGAGGAGTTGTGCGGTTTTGTCCTTGAAGAGCGATGTTTTATCAGGCGTTTGGATACGACACGGGACACGCGGTGGTCAGGGTTGGGCGCATCCAGCATTTTGACACGGAAATTGTTTATCTGCGACGGCGTTACGAGGGAAAGATGAGGGCACGTATACAGGATCGAAAGGGTATTTATTGAGTGGTTAGAGACTTGCGACAGTCGTTTTCGCGCGGAGGATGGCTCGAGACCGAGCCATGGTAAAAATTTGACTGTGCCAGCTCCTCGGAGTCAGAGCACGTTTTTCTTGTACACTAGATTCCCATCGACAGCCCACGGGCTGCGAAACAAAAGAAGCGATTACCAACCAAACCCACACGCAAACCGTCCCATGCTTGTGTCTCATTACATCTTCTCTGTGATTTGAGGCAGGTCCGACAACGACAATTCATGCCGTGGGGGCTCTTCCTGAAGGGAGCCCACAAAAGGACGTTCCAGCCCAAACCGTTTGATCTTCAGATACAGTGATCGGCGCTGCGGAAACAAGTCTGGGGCCATTCGGGGACGAACGCGACTGGGAAACAGCCCCCGGAGTACGGCCCAAACCCGGTCGACCGGCCGGTCACTTTGGCTACAGGTATGGGGTCGAACCGCTGCACGTGCGAGCCATTCCTCCCGTCTGCAGCAGCGTCGTACCACAAACACCTTCAGAACCGCACAGCCGACGGCGCAATACCAGCGATGCTGCCAAGAAGCACGGAGACGCTCTTCACGCCCAGGAACGCGAGCAGCCCCACGACGGCAGATGCCACCAGGAGAGCGGCGAGGTTCCGTCGCTCGGTTCTGCGCACGCGATGCTTTGCCGGGCCGCCGCCGCCCTCTTTTCCAGAGCCGTCGTTCTCGAGGTGCCAGGACCGGCCCGCGGCCTCGGTCGACATGACGTCGAGCGTCGGGATGTACTTGAACTCGAAGTTGGTCTCCTTGCCCAGCGCGCCGAGTTCGGGTTTGTGGACGGTCAGGTTGAACAGGCCCTTTTGGAGATTCTGAGATCATTTGTTAGCATGATTTACCCAGAGAAGAGAACGGCTCGGTTTACCTTGCTACGAGACTCGGCCCAGCCGGGGAACAGACGGTACGAGTAGCACATGACCATGAAGAAGATGCACTGCCCGACAACGAGCAGGCTGTAGTAGAACGGCGGCCGCTCCACGCCCAGCGCGCGCGCGAGCTTCGCCCCGTTGAGCCAGTACGTCTCCGCGGCCAGAAAGTCCCTCGACACGTACGACGGCGGCTGGTTGCAGAGCCCGGAGAGCACGTTCGCCGCCAGCGCGCGCGAGGTGTCGGAAGGCTCGATCTCGGAAACCATGAGCGACTCCATCACGGCGCGGGCGCGGGAGGCCGTCTCGAAGACGTCGGTCGGCGTGCCGAGGACGTGCGCGACCCAGCGCCAGAGGGCGATGTAGTCGTCCTGCTCTTGCCGGGCCATGTGGATGCCCTGCCGCGGGAGGCCGATCCAGATGAGGGCGGCGGAGAAGGTCGAGATGGTACCGATGGAGTCGAGGTCGTTGACGGGGACGCCCCAGGCGTCGACGTCGTAGTAAGACGGGCGCTCGGCGGCGAGGGCGAGGATGCGCCGGCGGACGGCGGCGTGGAGGAGGCGCACGCGGAGGGAGGAGGCGAAGCCCTCGCCGCCCGGCTGGATAGAGGGCAGGTCGCGGGTTACTTGGAGGATGTGCTGGAAGGTCTCGAGGAGGCGGCGGCGGGTGACTTTGACGCCGAAACCGCCTGTCCGGGCGAGGGTTTCGACCACGCGCCGGCCGCCGAAGCCGCCCACGAGGGATTGGAAGGTGAGCTGTGAGTTGTGCGTCAATACCAGGTATGCCATACTGTTCTAAGAGGTAGGTACTTACGGCGAAGATGGCCGGGCCGGCATAGCGAACAAACACCTTTTGGCCGCGCTCGATCTGGGCCCAGTCTACCCAGTCTGGTATCGTATTGACCTCGGCCCACAGCTTTCCCAAGACTTCATCCGATTCTGCGTTGTCTCTGAGAAGGGCGTATAGATCCCGATGAGGGTTCTCTTTCCGGCCGTTGTCTCCCTTCTCGCTGGGGGATGGGGGCTTGGCTGCGGGTGAGATCTCATCGAGGCGGTCGAGAGCCTGCGCCCCTAGCTCATCGTAGGTGTAAATCAACGGCCGAAGTTCGTCGGATGTGAGATGCTCGTTGGTCCATTTGAAGCTGTAGTCCCAAGCTTCTCGCCACCCCTCTCCCCTGCGCCAGAGGAAGCCTGCCATCTGCTGGAGGTGCTATGCCGAGGGGTTTTGAGAGCTCAATGTCGAACACTGAGGAAACCAATGGAACTTGTCTTCAATTCTCTGAGTGAAAACAAGCTAGGATAAATAGAGAAAGTGAAGGAAGACTTGAGTGCACTGCTCTGCTCTTGGATCTGAATGGTGGCGACCCAGATAAGTAGGGATGACTTCATCAAGTCAAGCAGTCTTTGCAACCTGCAGGATGGCAGAAAGAAACGCAGGGGGGTTTTATCCCAGCACTCAGCTGTCACTTGAACGATAACTGAGGATCAGAGCCCTTTCCTGCTAGCCCATTGACTCGGAACTTCTTCATCATATCCAAGACACATGCTCCCGCTGCCGAAAGGAAAACGAGGTGGTGACCCCATTCGGACGAGGGGTCCGGCCAGACCTGGCGAATCACCAGACCATTTTCTCCGTCCCTTGGCAGCAAGTCCCGATGCTAAGGTGTGTGAAGACTAGGGAGATGGGACGAATGGGGATGCGTAACCCGGGAAAGACCTGCTCCCTCGGAGAACAGACATGGATGACGATAGGATATCTGCACGTGCATAACAGCTAGTTGAGAGAGGAGTTGGTTTGCTTTGAGGGGTGAATTTCCTAGAAAGCCTATGCATGCAAGGCTTCCTGTTTCGGCCTAGAAAGGTAATTCAATGTAGAGAGCTGGAGTTGTGTTTGTTTTGAGGCTGCACTTGGCAGATAGGCTATTAGTAGTCGTCAAATGGTGAGTTTGATGTTTGGGTTGAGCTGAGCTGACATTATTGAAAGATGCATCTTTTCTGGACTCTATTGCGCCGTACATTTGATTCGGTCGGTAGCGACCCCCGGTCATACAGAGTCGGGCGCCACCCGGTGCCACGGCAGTTTTCCCCGGCGTTTTTACAGTGGGTTCCACCACCATTCGCCCCGTCCCGAACGCCAGGGACCAAGCTTAGCGGGCATAGCAACTTGCAAAACCGCGTCCGACTTTTTTTTGCACCGACCACCTTCTACCGTCGCAACCGCCACGCTTCCCTCCTCTTCGCCCACATACCTAGGTCTGTCGACCAGACCTTAATCATGGCATGCGCGTGCCGCCAAAGTCCCCTGCGACTTTTCGTCCAGGGCATGTCACAATTACACATCACCGAGACCGCCGCGACGAGACTGCCGCTCCGGCCCGCCATCACACGCACCCACCGAACGTTCCAAACCGTCCATCAGAATCCGTTCTCCACGACGACACTGATCGCACGGGGCCACGACTGGGCCGTAGTTCAAGCAAAGGAGAAAAAGAGCAAGCCAAAAAAGCAGGATAGGGAAGGTGTCACTGCAACGAAGGCGGTGAAGGAGGCGGGCGCCACCAAGAGAAAGCGAAAGGTCAAGGCCGACAAGGACGCAGCTCCCGCAGCTACGGGCGCGGCCGAGATCGATAATGACGCAGCTCCCGCGGCTCCCGCAGCTTCGCAGGAGGCCAAGCCGAAGAGGGAGAAGGAGCCGTGGATGATCCAAAAGGAGGCCCTGAAGCAGAAGTTCCCCGAGGGCTGGAAGCCGCTCAAGCGGCTGTCGCCGGACGCCATCGCCGGCATCCGCGCGCTCCACGCCCAGTTCCCCGACGAGTACACAACGCGCCAGCTGTCCAACATGTTCGAGGTGTCGCCCGAGGCGATCCGCAGGATCCTCAGGAGCAAGTGGCGCGCGACGCCCGAGGAGGAGCAGGAGCGCCAGGAGAGGTGGTTCCGCCGCGGCGTCAGCGTGTGGTCGCGCTTCGCCGAGCTGGGCGTGAAGCCCCCGCAGAAGTGGCGCCGCGAGGGCGTCGCCCGCGACCCGTCGTTCCACGATAATCGAAAGGCCGCCATCGAGAAGAGGAAAGAAAGGGAGATGAAGGAGAAGGAGAGGGAGGAGGACAAGGAAGAGAAGCTGCAGCGGAAGCTGGGCGACAGCATCTTGTGAGCATCGGGTTCTGCCGTGGCTTGCGTGACTTACATCTCTACTTTTAATATTGAGCGTCACACTCAGCTCGAACCAGAATTACGAAAGGAAAATCTTCACTTCAGAATAAGATGGGTTATCCCCGGCTGCCCATGTGCAAGTCTAATACGGTGACAACCAGGCCTTGGCGCTGGCCCCCCAACACTGCATATGCACGTTGCTCTCATTGGGCCATAACAACCAGGCATCAGCTTCGGAACGAGGCTCCCAGGCCCCTACTCGATGTCAGCTAACCATTCGTAGAGAGATTCCTAACATACCTGGTTTAACACTAATTATCGTTACTATCACATTTTCGCCGGTATTGCTATCGTCCTTGTCGTCCGTCAGTCCCTACGTGTTTACACCGGGTTCGCCATGTTCTTCATCACCACAGACACCATAAAGCTGGTGCGGCATGAGCTCCCTCTAGAGGATGCCCCGCCCTACGCTGTACTATCGCATACTTGGGGCTATAATGAGATCAAGTATCAGGATCTTGCCGGTGGAAAGGGGCTACCGACTCACAAGGAGGGCCATAAAAAGCTCGTACAGGCATGCCGCCTTGCGCGGGAGCAGGGGCTAGAGTATCTTTGGTGCAATACTTACTGCACCGATTTTATTGACCCCAAGGAAGTCGGCCAGTCAATCAACTCTAGCTTTCAGCTGTTCAGGTCATCTACCATCTGCATAGCCCACTTAGTTGATGTCGACACACCTTCGTCAAATGCCATTGACTCCGCGGGGCAGGTCGTCACATCTGGGTTGCCGGAGCGGCTATGGCACAGCAGGTGGTTCACTCGATCGTGGACGCTGCAAGAGCTCATAACCCCGCCCCGTCTGGTGTTCTACTCTCGCGACTGGAAATACATCGGAGAGCGCTCCGAATTACGATCGCTTCTGTATGACATTACGAGTATTGACCCGTACATCCTCGCGGGCGGAGACCTCTCCAGAATACCCATTGCTCGGAAAATGTTTTGGGCTGCGAATCGGAACGCAACATCGCTAGAAGACGTGGCATATGCGCTACATGGGCTCTTCGGTGTTCACCGAACCCCTCTGTACGGCGAGAGCTTGGAAGAAGCCTTCTGCAAACTTCAAGAGGAGATCGCCAAGAAGACTGAAGATCCCTCTTTATTGGCTTGGAGGGACGACTGGCTCGAGAAATACTCCACGTGGGACAAATGCAAGGACATATTACGGTCACCTCAGCTTCGAGGCCTTCTGGCCAAGTCCCCTGCGTACTTCAGCCATTGCGGCCGACTGTTTCCACCGTTAGGAACCCGAATCCAGGACGAAGGCTCGAGACAAGATCAAGAGGATAGCCGGGATACAAACTTGGATGATTGGGACGTGAGCCGTGTGGCTTCGTTCGGGTCTTCGACCACTTTGGTGGGAAGTTCAGCCTCCGCCGCGGTCAACTCTGGCCTCGCCACGGCCGTCACGTTCTTCCTCGATGCCGAGACAGTCTACCCGCTCCTAGAGGCCGTGGTACAAAAGCCCAACATAGGGGTCAACAGGCTGCGGCGAAATTTAGTCCGTCTGCTGCGGGAACTAGGACTGGAACTAATGCTCGAGGCATCCACCAAGAATGAGTCCCTTGCTGCGGTGTTTTTACGACAACATCGCATCGCGATTGCTTCAGCAGTAACCATGAGGGCTGCCGAGAAGTATCTTGAGTCGGTCCCGCTAGTGAGTAAAGAAGATGTTCTCTCAGAAGCGCCCGGAACATCGGCACACGAGGTCCAGGGAGCCGAGAGAGACGAAGCTTTCGCTTGGCATGAGGATGACGAAGACTCTGGCCAGAGGGGGCCGGTGCGGAAGTAAAGGACGAACAAGCCCAAGACCTCGATTTCTCATCTATCGGTGCTTTTGTTTTCGAAAGTACAGCATTCGCAAGCATGACTAGACGGCTAGCCGATTTCATCCATCCTACCTTCTGCTCTCAGGCCAAGAAACTCCTCGAGAGGACGCTAGAGGGGAAGAATCTCGAGGTTGGGAACTACTGGAGTAATATGAAGATCAAGATGCAAGTTGTGCTCGTTGAGCTCGAGGAATCACGTCCAGAGAAAATCATGCTCGACGCCGAAGGCAAGACGAATGGAACCGATCGGCTGAAGATCTGGATAGAGTCGGTTACCAAGGAGACATGGAAGTGGTGGCCGTTGCAACTGCCGAAGCATCCCACGGGACCGACAGAGACCAGGGTTGGGTGGCGCTGCGTATGTTCTGTTCTCTCGAGCTCTGGGGATACGCCTCGCTAACACCTAGGTCCAGAGATGTGGTGATGTGAGGTGGCACGTTGTTCCAGAGATGTGGTGATGTGAGGTGGCACGTTGTTCCAGAGATGTGGTGATGTGAGGTGGCACGTTGTTCCAGCTGATTTTGCCGGCAGCATTGCACTCCTACTTCAACGGTACCCATTTACAAACCGGCAGCACGCTTCATCGGAAAGTCCGTCAGAGTCGCAGAGTCCAGGACAGGGGATACCCCCGGAGGGTAGCTCTTCTCTTGGCACAAGGTCTATCAAGACAACGGCTGAGTCCGAGGCGACCACTGAATCGCCCTTGAGCGCAAGCCGAAGCAAAGGAGTTCACAGAAAGACAACGCCCTCAAAAGGGAGATTTATCTTCTTGGTCGCGACTACAAGCCGGCACCGACTGAAGCAACTCCACTCCCTTTCCTTGGGCGCCGAGGGATTTGGATAAGAATTACGGGCGGCATACTATAAGCTCAAAGGGTTCTGGAGGTATTGGTTTTCTCCGTACCGATTCTCTCATTGTGACTTTGTTCGGGTGAGTTTTATTCAGTCTCAAAGAGCCTGCGAGTCCCCCTCATCTCCCGGTCTTTCCATTGTCCCGCGTGATGCGTTCTGACAACCAGCAGTTCGAGAAGTTCTGTCGTGACGGATTCGCTCACCGCGGGCTGGAAATGCCGGAGGTGACTCGGAAAGACTACTACTACGCCCCTCGACCAGCTCTCCATGGTCCCCCAATATCACCGGAGGAGTTCAGCCACATATACAACCACAAGACTAGAGACTCGAGCCCTTCCTGGGCGCTGCTTCCGGTGTTCTCGGGCGTGGAATCGCTCAGCGACGACAGCGTGGAGTGTATTCCTCAGCGGTATCACTACCTCGATGAGAGGAGCAACTGCAAGGAAGATTTTTGGGGACTACACGTCCGTGAACGACGCTCGGCGGCCATGACTTCTTGCTACATTATAGTGGGTTTGTCGCCGTTTCTACTATTCTGCTTCCTCTACCTCCTCGGATTCATCTCTGGCGACATTCAGAACGCGACGACACCCCTGGCACTAGCTCTCACTTCTCTAGGCCTGCTTCTGGGATCTTTGATCAAGACTTAGCGTGGAGTCTTACATATGTTCACCGGCTCGTTTTAGGGAGGGGCATGCTTTTATAATCCTCGAGCTAAGGTGCTCAGACAACTGAATGTCTAATCTCCTTTAAATAATGGAACTCTGACTCTGACTCTGAACCACTTACACGAAGCGCCCTGCCCCCACGAGAGAATCTGTTCGTGGCCCACGAACCTCGTCCCCGACCATCAGCGACGAGTACGAGTCCCGCTCACCCTTCAACCTTTCATTGCGGTCGGGGCGTGGTTTAGTGGTATAATGCATCCTTAGCATGGATGAGGTCCGGCGTTCGATTCGCCGCGTCTCCAAGTGCGTCTGCGCAAGCAGGCGCGCAACCTTTTGCTTTTTGATGACTCCTCCATCCATCCATCCCCTGACCCCTGAATCAAAATCAGACTTATGTCAGGCCTCCTGAGAAATTTGGATGCAAGGAGGCGAAGGAAGGAAGGTTGAGCTGAGCGCACAGTACAGAACTCAATAGCATTATAAGCTAACTGCCTAACAAAAAAGTAAGACATAGGCCGTACGAAGGAATCAGATCATCGCTAAGATGGCTCTGGAACCTGTAAACAATTCAAAATAGTTAAAACAACGCCAAAAATAAGGATTCCAGGTTATTCAAGGACCGACCGCGGTTCGAACGCGGGGCCTAGAGATACGCTGCTAACAGAGCTGCAATCTCTCGCTCTACCACTGAGCTATCGATCCTTGCTGAGAAGCTTAGTCATCACAATTGATACTGTCCTATGTGAATCCCTACTCAAAAAAATACGGAGCGAACGAACTACACTAACAGAAGCAGCAGCGGTAGTGGGGGCAGCGGAAGTAACGTGTCAGGGCGATGCTTCAGAAGGCGCTCGAGATGCTGGGTGAATCTCGCAAAGGAGTGTTATCTTGCAGTTAGGATCTACATGTCTATGGCTAACAAGTGATAGAATAGGCCAGGGCCCCGGAGCTAGGTACGGCTTCCCTCCATTGTTGGTGACCGGCCTCGAGAACGACTCACTTTGCTCTCAACCCCCATAGGACAATACACAGATGACTCAGCCATAGTTCAGATCTACACACTAAACTTGTTATCCCCCAAGTCGGAGCACGCCCGCATACAGCATCGTACACATCCATGCAAACATCATGACATAGCAGACGGCAAGGCTTTTCTCGACTGCCCTGTCTGAACCAACAATGTTCGAGATTGGCTCTACAAGCATAGTAAATACTGATATGAAGACAATTCTACATCACCAGATCCTGTGGTCAGCAACGAACCACGACTCTGAATCATTTCAAATTTTTGAATTGTGCGCCTCTTGGCCGGCCCAGTTCCGAGTCCTGTTTAGGGGCACTTACGGCAAACGGCTCCGACCTATACGGGTGATGAGTTGGTGCAATCCGATGCTGCACTGATTGTCTGGAGTGCTTGGGCGTGAAGTAACGTCGCTTGGGATGGTGGTATTTGCATCGTTTGAAGCTGAATCGTCGTTAAACAGCAAAGGTTGCTTCGATTGAGCATTGGGCTGCGGTCGCAGTTTGGCCATGGTGGAAATCTGTTGGGTTTTCGTAGAAGCTTCACATGATGCGACGCAAGTGCGAAAGCGCCGTGAGGTCAGCGAGTCGAACGTCCACCCAGACAGAAAAGAGAGAGTGCCACAAACATGCGCAAGGTAGGTAGACCCTGAGAACCCTCAAAGCATTCGTAATACAGTATGTAAGCTTCTGGGTGGAAACAAAACGGGCTGGCAGGCGGATTCTCGTCTTGGCTCATACCTAAGATCCCGCTTCGGCAAGACGGCATAAGCTTTTGCGGGTCAGACTGATCATAGGGGATTGGGGCGTAATGAGCAGGCATCAAAAAGATAAGAAGCGTTGTGGATAGAGCCTAAAATCGACAACCAACACGCATAACATACGATCAGGGTCCACTGTAGGCAGGACACCAATGTTAACGGAGCAGATATCATGGGAAGAAAAAGGGCCTCTAGCTTCCGTCTCTCTTGGTCTACTTGGTCTTCTTAAATCTGTGTCAAGACCCGTTTGAGAGTATTAGCTTAACGAGCGGAAACCATCCTTCCCCCGACCGACTCACTTCTCTCTACACCAGAAGATAAAAAGAAGTTTTTCTCTTAGCATAGGTTGTACAACCAGGCTGTCGACGTCTCAAGCTGACGTGTAAAAACCCGTCTGGTCAAGGCACAGTGAGAATCAACGAGCAAATACCTCCCTCTCTCCGTCTAACAGGATATCATGCATCGCGGATCATTATCTATTTACGGTTAGTAGTAAGTTGTTTGTTTGATAAAGTACGCTTTTGGGGAGAGGTTGATGACTCCTCTAAAGAACAGGGCGGTTGTGATGCTTGCTGAGTCCACTTTCAAGCATCGGTCGAGAGACCTCTTAAGGAGACCGCAGGCATGGGCCATAGTTTCCAAAGGACAAGGCGTCAAAGTCGCCAGAAAATCAGAATGTGGAGATGAAACAAGGAAATCGCGCGGTGGTAGGATCTATCTGACGACTACTGTGTTGCAAGACAATCGGCCTGGTTTTCTATTTGATGATTATGGGTATATATAGAGGGACCTCTGGCGAGCTCTGGGCAGTATTTCCCACAATAATCCATTCCCTCTTTTCATCCTTCTTTTACATCAACCTCTCGTTCGTCGATCTAAACCGACCCTTCAATCCGTATGCCGAACTCTCGCCGTGAAGCTCCTCCACACTGCCGCTTACGCCTTAATGGCTAGTCAGCTTGCTGTAGGCGCGCCTATGGCGGATACAGATGGATCGAAGAGTCTTGTTGAGTTTCGTACGGCCAATGACGCCTTTGCTGTAAAGGCCACCTTGGAGAAACGTCAGAACACCTGTCTGAGAATTGCGCATGCTCTCCGTACCATCGGTACCAGCCAGGTTGTGTGAGTTATCCAGTGCAATGTTCAGAAAAGAACTATGACCATTAGCTTCAGAGTTAACTCATTGATATAGTATTGCCTTCATGAGCATAGGATTCGATCTGGCAGAGACCGTGTGCCGTCTTGCGGGTGGAATCAACTGCGAGGACTGGGCAAGGGCCATCAGGCTTGGGTTCTACCTCATCTATGCCATCTCCAGCCGTACAGACGGCGCCATACCCGAGACCGGCATGAAGCGCGACGAGGACGGCGGCTATAGCGATGCTATGCGGAATTTCTGGGAGAACGCACTTATTGGCGACGGCTTGATCTTTGAGTCGGTCGAAGTTATTCCCTTCGATGCCGAGGATGCTGCCCTCGAGAAGCGTGACGACGGCGACCCGAAGCTCCTGGCCCGCATCCACTTCAGCGGTCTTGTCGACAACGAGACGGGCAAGAAGCATGAAATCATTGCTAACCACTTTGAGGGTAAAAACACAGTGCTCCATCTTCCTGGGCTAGACCAGGAGGCCCTGGCGTCCCGTGATCTGAGCAAGCGCGTTGGAGCCGCCGGGTTCAAGATCTCGTATACCACGCGCGTCCAGTCTGTCCTCACCCGCAGCCACCAGCAGGAGATGTTAGATTTTGTCGCATCTGCGTGGGCTATTGCCGCCCCAAACTATCGTCTGGAAGACCACATCGGGTTTGCTGAGACCGACCACCATGCCAACTTCTACTACCGTATTATCCGGAGCTGTATGGGTTCGGCTTGAACTACGAATCTGTTGATATTTGTGGTGGTATGGCTAGTCTTTTGTAGGCTGGATTCTTCTGGCCGAACCGGACATCCTAATGTAGCTTAAGTAGGAAATGTAGGAGGATAGATAAGGGTAAGCATCGGCAAAAGCCTGCTGTAGCTCGGCCGTGTGTTGTATGGTTGCTTTTAAAAACATGACCCGAGCCTCTATTCACGCCGATTGCCGTCACCAGCAACTCGCTGTTGTTGTCAATCACCTTGGCGGCCTCAACGTCAGGCAGCGGTAATCGTCAAATACGTTTCCGCAATCCCGTGATGTACCCTCGCTTGGCCGATTACCGCGCTGGTAAACCCTCCTCCGTTGCACCGCTCTGGGAAACCTCCTGGGTCCAACGCACCACCCGTCGATCTACATAGGGGTAATAACTCTCGTTACTTCGTTCCTCGAGCACATCCGGA